>LPNX010143147.1:340235-356051 GCA_001517045.1 Pseudotsuga menziesii | reverse complement strand
TGACCTCTATGGATAGGCAATTGACAACTTGCACATGGTGGGACTCATGGACTAGGAAAATAAGACAAAATAAATGAAATAATGTTTAAGTGGGTAAATACTATGGGTTGATTATTCTAACAGATTTTTTCTTCTTTTTTATATATTTTTGTGGTTGGTTCTTGTGTAACAACCAGAACAAATGTTGGTTCTTGTGTTAACAACATTCACTCATTTTATTTGTATTTTTGCTGCAATACATAAGATTTTAAAAGTATACATGCATTAGAAATGATAAACCATAAATGTATATTGGAAAGCCTTTTCTTCATATTATGGATCATACCAGCATAGTTTGGGAAAGACATGTTGATTAAGGGTAAATGAGATGATGAATATGTAAAATGGTAATGAATAGTCCCCCCCCCCCAACTCAAGATAGATTAGGTTTATGAAAAGAAGAAAGGGGATGTAATGAGGGAATTTTCCAAATTCATTCATTTTCTAGCATTTAAGGAATTACATGGCTAAATATTAGAAAACAACATACCTCCACTTACCCAAAAAGTTGATGAATTTATGCAATAGGAATGTGGTTGCTGCTTGGTTGGATGAAGTAGAAGATGATAGCTGAAAGTAGAAATGTAGTACTCTGATATGGCTGAAGTATGCTGCTATAAAATTGCGGATGATGATCATGAAAAGTATATAGTCTTCACCTACTACAAAACCCGATGGTACAATTATTACCATGAGAATAAATGTGTCGATGTCGAACATGGAAATAAATCATTGGATTACCGACCATTAATGAATGTTGTTGACCAATGCGAGTCAATCTCACCATTGATGTCAATGAGTGACAAGGTACCTAAGTACATCATGCAAAGTGCGAATAAATGAGTTGATCATGAGCCACTTGCAGGATCTAACGATCAAGGGAGATTGATGTATTCCCATGACAGCGAGAGAACTTTCCATTAAGGCATGCAAGCCTCAAGGTACTAAAAATGAACTCTAGTCTCTATCCCAGTTAATGTGTTGAGGTCAATGGGGAAAGACTTGTTGAAAGGTGGGCCTTAAGGAATCCCACATTAGCCAACACGAGTTGTATATAATGAGTGGTAGCACTATTGATGGAAAATATCACCGTCAGACAATTTTTGTGGCAAGGATAGCAAAGCAGTGTAGTCATGGAAAGGAAGCTGAATGGTTTTATTCATAAGGAAAAAGATAAACTAAAAATAAGGAAGATGTGCGCGACCCAAAAAGGTAAACATGTGGGAAGTCATGATGTATAATGCAAGAAAAAGTAGACTCTAACATGGATAATGGATAAGATTGGAAGGAAAAATGGTAAGTAGTCATGACATGGCGAAATTGGTTTCTGAAAGGCTTCTTTGTGGTAGCAAAGGTCATGACATACATGGTGGAAACATAACTCCTTCAATCTTTCAATGGAACATTTTTTCTTAAAATCTTCTGTGATTCTGGAAATTACTTTTGCATGCCATTCGTTTGTCTTCGAATCTGTAAAAGAGGTTAGCATTTTCCTGCAAAAAGCTTGTGAGAGCATTGAAAATACTGAAAAATGTGTGCTTAACAAACCAAGTAAAAATAAATAAATGAAATGCCTTTATACCTGAAAGTAGCAACCCTTCTGGTCAAAACCTGTTTCTGAGCGACTTGTGAAAAACAAGTTAGCGCAATAATCATAAAATTTTGAGAAAATTCTAAGTTTGTTTAAAATTTAAAATTTTATGATTTTATTTATTAACTAATACTTTTTATTTATTAGTTTTTAATTTAATTTAATTTATTTTTGTAATGCTAGTATAATTGTTTTTAAAGCGTTTTTATATAATTTTCTTAACATTTGATTTATTTGCCACAAGAACAAATGTGTATATGTTTATTTTAATTGTGATAAATTTCTATATATATAGATATAAACTAATTTAAATTTTATTTTTGTTTTTCAAATTTTTAATTATTTTGCAATTAAAACAAAAAGAAATTGGAACAAAAATCAGAGTTTTTTTAGAGCCTCCTTATACAAATATTTGTGTGTCTTTAAGTAACATTTGAATAATAGAAAGACAAGGGGTCGACCCCTCTAAAAGAAGACTATCTTAATGATCTGGAGTGTGCAAACAAGCAATAGGTTTGGCAGTTTGAATGACCATGATGTTGGAGTTCTGAAAAGTCCTTCATTTTTTTAAACAGATATGAACATTGGTTAATTAGATAAATGAGTAACTAGATTACAAAGAATGACAGAAATGCAGCGTGATATTGCATAATCATTCACAAGCATGGTTTATATGAAGATCATAATGAAATTGAAACAAACACCTACCTCCCCGAAACCGAAGATGTACCAAGTCCCACTGTGCAAAAATACAAAATAAGAAGAAGGATTAGATGCGACAGCAACTTCCTTCGATTTCAAAGGAGATAAAACATACTTCTATTTAGACTTTTTGTATCGGGCTTCAAAATTTTCAAAGTTTTTCTAAAATACATAATGCAAATATGGTAAAGGCTTAAGGATGAGAAGATGGAGAAGTGAACATTCAATCATCCTTACCATGTTTTTATTTAGTAATATTATTAAAATGTAGCCATTTTTAATATTATTTAGTAATATTTTAATGTAAAAGTTGTATATAGTTCAAAATTAAAGTCTAAAATAATTATGGAACATTTGAAACTTGCAAATGTATTATTTATGCATATATAAACTAATAAGTACTAAATAAAAGGTAATTACAACCCAACGCCTAACGTTATGTAAGTATAAATTCACATGACTTTGTGTAATGTTAACATGACATTCCCATGTTTATATATGGACTCAAATGTTTCATAAGTAAAACTATATACATCTATATAACAAGCATTATAATATTTGACAATGTCTACGATATCTGTTAAAAGTTTATTTAATTAATTTAAGCAATATAACAACCAGTAATGAACATGAATTTAGCACAGGAAAAATTAGTCGAGACTCATAAAGGAGGTATACCATCCCTATCATTTAAAGTTACCTTATATGCCATAAAAAAAGAAAACCAATAAAATCATAATAAAGAAAAAAAAACAACTAATATGCATGCATTATATTCTATATTACAACTGCAAGGAATTTTTTTTTTGGAGCATGACATATTTAAATAAGTACAACCATATTATTAAGGAACAATCATGACATATATCTATATATATATATATATGTTGTTTAAGGTAGGACAAGCTTGACTACCAAGATGGCAAGAAGTCGTAAGGATTATCCTAAACAACAATATGGATATCTTCAAAAATAGAACCAGAGAGTTAAAAAATCACACACCATTTCTAATGGTAACCTAAGAACTGGGAGTACTCATATTTGGATATGAAAATTCTCAAGTTTTATTGGGTACTCTCTATCCATACTATGAGAAATATACCAAAGACGGAGAAACGTTTTACACATGGAAATGATTCCCAAACCCTTTCCCATGCTGTGTTCCATCATTGCATACCAAGGATTTAATCAAAGCAAGAGAACACAAAGTTATAGAAATTTATGTTTATAACATGGTTAAAATAACCAGTCATAATAAAGGAAAAATAAGCATCAAAATCATGGTTAAAATACCCAGTCATGCCACGCAACCAGTTTCTGGAAACACCAATCCCATAACACTGTTGGAGATAAGCTTGTAAAAGAGAAATTGGACTCGGTTGAAAGCAAAAGATGATGTAGTAAAAAATAAACTTTAGGTGTTTGTTTACAAGTCTATGAAGACAGCTTGCCTTTATCTTGCTGAATTTTAATGCAAGGAATAGTTCATTGCTATATACTATAAATGATGCTTGATTATGAAAAAGTATTTTTATTACCAGATCTATATTAAAAATGCAATAAAATTTTGCAAATTAAAAATGCAATAGAATTTTGCAAATTAACTTCATCCATGTAACGTCCCCGACCCTCCGACCGACGAAGAGGATGCTACCATAACATTATCTATCCGGGCAACTAGCCCCATGAACATACAATGATAAAAATGCATTAAACCAACATACATAGATGCATAACAAATGCAATTATACAACGAAAGCAAAATAACTCATTCAAGCATTAATCATATTCACCATAATTCATTAAACAACAAATACAATTTGCAAAGATGAGATAGTCAAGAATACTTATCTTATGAAGAATCTTGTCTGCAACCAGCTACATCGATGCAACGTTCCACCCAACCATAGGCCAGTGTGCTTTTTAATCTCTCAGGAACACTGCCACCCCCGAGTTGGGCATGATTCCCCAAGGAATAAGGAACTAAGCAGGCTCACACATAGCCAAAGATACATAATAGTACATAGCCAAGCCAACGTAGTTGGGTTTATCAGGCCATCAAGGAGCTAGGAAAAGCTGATTTCTAAGCTGGTGATCTCACTGAAGAGCTAAGGAAATCTGCACTAGAACTAGCCTGAATTCTAGGACACCCACACACACCCAACAAAAGGAATCAGTCCCTTCTCTGCTACACAGTCCTTCAGGTCCTGACTTCCCTTACAGTGCTATTTAGGGGGTGTGGAGAAAAAATCTAGCCCTCTAGCTCTGTCTATGAGGCTCCCTAATGGACCAGTTTTATCAAGCAGACCAAGCCTTCATTCCCACTCCAAAATAGTCCAAAGACCAACCATTGCATACACACAACAAAATCGAGCAATTCACAGCTCTAGGGAATGAAAAGGAAACATTACGGTAGCCAAAAAATGGTGATACAGAGTTCTGACTGAGCAAAACGATCTCAGAGTTGTTCTTGGCCCTAACGTGGCCAATACAACTCAGCAACAACACACACTCATGGGGAAAACAATAGCCACGATTTCTCCACTGAAACAAAGGGAAAGACAAAGCTCGATTGGGAAAGGGATCAGACACAACACACTCTCAGTGTGGAGATGGATTTGTATGCACAGACCCACAATTGAAGGAAATTGCACACATAGCCAAAATCAAAAGTGGAAGACTGAACCAGTCATGGTATGCATGGCCAATCTAGAATCGTGAATGCCCCAAAACGACTCCCCAAATCTCTGCATGAGGGAAAAATCCCAAAACTTGTGCACGTGAGGAGAGAAAATGACCATCTCTGTGTGAGGATGGGAAAGAATGGAAGAATGGGGTCATATGATCTCTTCCTTCCCACGTGAGGGTGAACAAGTCTCCTGGTGGAGTGTGCGTGTGGGAAAGGACTGACAATCCTGCCACACACTACTACTCAGCAATGACTTCCCAGCTAACATCAGAGGTTTTTATTTAGGTAGTTGACTGATTGAGACAAGGAAAGGTGAGTAAGTCAAAAGTGTGGGTGACAACTAAATGGGTTTATCGATTAACACTTGGATTTTCCCATTGGCCCCAAAGGTCAAATAATTCCCCCCCCCCCCCATCCTTAGGAAAATCATGCCCTTTTCATTATGGTTGCATTGACATCGCTGGTTGTGGGTCTTTTTAATTAAAATGCATGTTTACATGATGCCAAAATTATAATGTTCTGACTAGAATAGATATACCATTGGCAACAGTTTTAATCACCAGAACATTAAACGCTAAATCAATGGTGGGGCTTTTGCCTTTAGCTCCATACCACAATTAATTACAATATATACATTATATACATTTTAATGCAAATGGGGTCAAAACTGGGGTGTTATAGTCCATCACAAATATACTCCAATCGCTTGAATGTTGAGCTCTGACAATAGAGGGGTTGTCCAAAATAAAAATAAAAATAATACCTGGGATCCAACAGCTTCCGATGATAGTTGTGATGGCATGCTGCACTAAATAGAACGGGCTAATCTCCATAGCTTAGCTAATTGGCTTGGGCTACTCCGCTTAGCTCCCTGACTGTGTTGTTGATGGAAGATTGCTATTGGGGAACAACTGGGATAGCAGCCCATTGCTTGAATTTGTTTGGCTTTGCATGAATTAATAGAAGGGTTCTCTATAAAATCCTAAACTAAAGCACATGCCATATTGAAATAAAATAAATTTCTAAAGGAGGGTTATAATTAAAATATTAGTAAATTTCAATCACTCGAATTAATTCTGTTTGTGCCAGAAATTATTTCCAGGCTACAAAGAAACAAGCCAACACAATCTCAAATATTCAATCAAGCAAAACTAGGTTTTTAGGGTTTCTGAAAGGTTTTTCTGGTTGTAAAGTTCTGGTGACAAAAGGGAATACATTCATAAGACAAATAGGAACTGAATCATAAGTAAAGAAGAATAGAGATGCATAATATAATTACCAGGTATCCAACAGAACATGACATTGAAGTTCATTCACAATTGACAAGCATTACAAGCATACAAACCATAAACCAGCAATGAATTTTTCAATTGTGTAACTAAACAAGTTAAAAATGAAGCCAAAACACAGACTAAAGGGTAACAAGGATCATATATTTCATAATTATGTTCATCAAATACACATGAGAGTTAAGTACTTAGCTTATAAACAAGTCAAAGACCTCCTTAAGCCATCCAAAAATTGAACCTCTTGTTCTCTTTCAGATCTTCCTAAATACTGTTTTTCAAAATTCAGTTAGGGTCTAAACCCTAACTGTTTTTAGCCTACTCATTGATAGGATAATGTCAAAATTGTAATTTACAAAATAAATTATTTCTCAAAAACATAACAAGTAACTGCCTAACTAACAATACTCAAAGGTCTTTAGTAGATTATGCCAATAAAGCTATTCCATCTAAGGCTTGGGACTTCTTCCTAGCTCTCTGCTGCTCAGCTTCCATATCTGTCATCCTTCTTGTAAGCTCCTTATTCTACTGCTGTAGGCTTTTGATAGTCAGTTTCAATTCTGCACACTATAAATCTGTGTTTCTTTTCCTTTTTAGGGCCTCCTTGGAAACTGCAGTAAGCTCTTGGTAATGATCATTCACTTGCTCTAAGTCCTCCCTGAGTCTTATGTTAGCTAGGATTAAACCATCATTTGTTTCTTGCATGTACTCCATTTGATGCTTATACTGTTTGATGGTTTTTTGTGAATTCTCCTTGTCTGAGTCAAAAGCTTTTCCTGCTATTGTATTCTGTAGCTCACTAGGCAGCCATGGGATATTCAGCTTTCTGAAGATGTCCTCATATTCATGCAATGGCTCTGTAGAAACACCATGAACACTTGGATTTTCTTGATTATCTGCTTCATCAAGTGCATTTTCATCCATTAACAACTTATTTTCTGAATAAGAAGCTTCCATTTCTTCTTTCTGTTGTTCCTTCAACATTTCACCTCTTAATTCCAAAAACACAGCTGATAATTTAGTTTGGGTGAAGCTGGACTCTTCTACTGTCTTCAATGGTTTCTTTCCTTTGTTTTTACCTTTGCTAGATTCTAGGTTTTCATCTAAAGAAGAAGTATCAATCATAGTCACCTCTGTTGTTTTTAACTTAGGGTTTAGAATCTTTTTCATGTTCAACCTCAATTTGTTTTTGGGTCTAGTTTTGGGTCTCCATCCTGAAGCAAGCTCTCCCATCATCTTTAAACTTTTTGCTTGATGTCTAACTGTGGCAAACTCCATAGCTTTAACCTTGATCTTCTTTTTCTTTGGCCTTACTATCTTATCCTCTTGACTGTAGAATTCCCTGTGTGTGCCAACCCTAGACTCAACATTGACTGTCAACTCATCTCCTTCCAACAAATATCCTTCATCTTCAGATAAAATGGTAACTGGGCTTTGTTGTTGGACCTTTGTATCTTCTTCCTCTATTGCAACCTTCTCTGTGAAGACAACTTTTTCATCCATGAGTGCTTCTGCTGGTGCTTTATTTTGCACAGAATGAGTTTCCTTTTAATACACAACAAAATTTTTCCCTTACTGTCAGCTGCAGGCTGCTGAGATTCATAATCACCCTTTGAAGGTTCTGCCACTTCCTCAAGCTTGATACACTTTTTATCTTCAGCCTTTACCTTTTGCCCTAATTTTCAAATTAGGGCTTGTCCCTTATCAACATGCTTTTTGGTAGGCTGTCCTTCCTGGTTAATTTGGAATCTAGACCAAAAAAGAAAGTAATCCCAAGTCTTCCCTTCTCTTTGCAGAATAGTGTTGATAATAAGCTTGATCAATCCATGATGAAAAATGGACTATGCAGTGTGGTCATGATGCTCTTTAATCCTGCTTGACATTTTCTGCAAACTCTTCAACAAAAAGAAAGGGAGACTCATCCTTGATTCACCAGCAAGGTGCTGTAAGAACCTAAAATGATACTTGAAGACAAAAGCATACCTCCCTTCACAAATAATGTAGCTTTGTAGGACTTTGATGGGCTCCACCCATTCAACTCTGAAATTCTGAATGAGCACTCCCTTGCTCCAGTTTGGAATAATGCCAGGTAAAAGATATCTTTGGGCATTGAAGGTAAATGGCACCTTTTTGAACCACAGCTCTCCTTCATTCCTGACTCCTATTGCTTCGGCCACTAACTCTACAGTTAATTTGAATTTCAGAGTGTCAAATGATACTGTATCTTGGTTATAACATTGAGCAAATTTATGAGAAACTTCGGTGTTATATCCATCAATCTTCTTAAAGAAATATAACCATCCAACATTCTCAAAAAGCTCTGCACAACCTGGAAACTTGTCAATCCAATTCAGCTTAGTAGGCTCAGCCCTGTTGGTCTTTCCACTTTTCTTCATCTGCTTTCCAATGGCTGAATGATGTTTTTGTGTGATTTTAAGACCCTGTTAATGACCTAACAGTCCTTTTTCCTTCGAGTTTTTAGAGCTTTGACAGTCAGTTTCCTTTTGATTCTCCTTGGCTGTTTTCTCTCAATTTTTAACAGTTTGTTCTATTGTTAATGCAGGAAATGTTTTGCACCAGGCTTGGGTAAATTTAGGCCAAACAGAGTATCAGAAATATTTAACAAAGATGCTACTGAACTTAACTAATATCCATTATGCTCATCTAAATGTTAGACCATCTCTGGAATGCATAGAGACATCTATGTGTTGTGATTCTGCACAAATAGCACCCTTGGCTCCTTCTAATGCCACTAATGAGCTATCTCTTTGCAATAAGGATTCTGCACTAGTGCTCTCAACTGCTTGCTTCTTAGATTCAGATTGTGATTGTTTAACTAGGAGGTGAGATGATATGAGAGCAATCTTATGTGTGCTAACTTTCTGCTTCAACTTGCATTCAGCACAAAACCAATCAACCTCTGGAACATACTCAGATAAGGTTTACATGCAATAGACATGCTCATCTAACTCATTGCATTGATTACAGGTAACAAGTAAATCTGTGAAACCCTGGTCGCCACAAACAGTACAGACCTTCACCCTACCATATTTGCTGGTCTTGACAGGGAAATTTGTTCAATGTAACAGGTGTTTTTGAAATTATCATTTGACAAAACATATAAAACCTTTTATATTGATATCTCATTGTTGAGAGCTTGTTAACAACATGAATTAATGTTTTCTTTACTCAGTTTAACATAACAAGCCTTAATGGAAAAACCCCCAATTTAGCATCCATGACAAAGTTTACGCGGAATACCTCACTCTTGGCCTGCTGCAAATGTTTAAAATTAATCTTTGGACTATCTGACTATCTAATTTAACTATCCAAGTGTCTTCAAGTCTTCAGTTTGCTTCCAACTGGCGCGCTGAGAAAACCCTAAATTCCCTCTGCAACTGCAAATTCCGGATTTTTAGCAATTGTCTTCGTTCCACTTCGCCTCCAGCTTCGTATTGCCTATGTGGAGAACCTCTTTCCCATCAATCTTGGCTCGTTCCTCTACCTATCATGATACGCCGAGCCCTAACTTCTAACTGCCACGATCTCCTTCATGTCATAGACCACACCTGTTTGCATGATTATTTCTGATGAAACATGTATCAAAAACTGTTTACACATGTGATTAGTCATCCAGTAGTGAAATCATGGGAAAATTTGGCAAAAAACCGACAAAATTAGCGCCCGCGATATTCTTGTAGCACCGCAGTGTAAAATTTTAGCCATTGCGCTACAAGAATGTTTTAAAATCAAATTTGGCACTTTTTTAGTCATTAATTCCATTTTAAATAAGGTTTATATGGTAAAACTTTCTCTTAGAGTTTATTTATGAAATATTTAATCAATATATATCCTATAGAACCCTTCAGAACCTAAGGAAACAAAAAATAATAAAAACATAAAGGCAAAAATCAAAATTTCACTTTAAACCGAAATTTCATGAAAGTAAGTTAATGAGCAAAATTAAAACAAAAATCACAAGCAAAATATAAAACTGAAGAAAACAAGTTAATGACTTAACAAATTCAATTGGGATTAAGGTCAGTTCGACCATGTTTTGCCAAAAATTGTATCCATGGAGTCCCTTTTTAATGGATAGGCGATTATATCATTTTACAGATCTTAGTAGACCATGAATACGTTTTCTTTGAGTTTAATGCTCAATTGTAATTATATGAAATAAAAAGTAAAAACAACAGAACAGTCTCTGAGGTGATTTGCAGGTGAAATGTTGGGGAAAATCCCTTTTTCTTAACCCTGCAATTTAGACCCAACCACCCGATCTAGGAAATATTTTCAAACTAGAATCCAAATTACTCAGTTACCCAAAAATGAAGTCTTTAAAAAATTGGAAAATAAAATCTCTTATACAAGTTATTGGAGATTACAAAGATTCAAAGATGTTCCACACATCAATCTTTCTTAGCCAGTGCTAACATTTCTTTATTTTATTTTTTGAATTGAACTGTATATTAAATATACATTGCTTCTATTGGCAGAAAAGGGAGAATGGTTGCGGAGGTATAGAGGAGTCCGCTGCCATCAGCAAGGAGAAGAAGAGGATCATGGGTTCAATCTTTTATCTGTTTAGTCATCCAAATTACCTTTAGAAACTAGTTAATGAATTACTGACCAAAGGTAAGACGGATTCGCCCCTTGAAGAAAGATGCTATGACGATCCGCAAAGAGACTGTAGGAGCGTTCTTTAATCCAAGGGGCATAATCAAAATAATCCAGCTATTAAAAAGAAATCATAAATTGTATCTCCTTTCAACATTGATTAGACTCACCTCTATTCCTCTCATGGTGCAACAACATGCTGTAAATCAACTGCTGCACTGTTCGTTTGTGCACCCCTCTCATCAGGTAAGCGATATGTATAAAAATAAATAAATTGAATCACAATATCTCTCAAGGAAAGTATGGGGAACATGTATGGATATAACTGGTAGACTATGATATCTTATGACTGGTTGGAAATTTATGTTTTCAGCCCAACCCTAAGTATCCCATCCCATAGGTTGCAATGAAGCTTGATGATTACGGTTTATCATGCATTCATAGTAGCATAGGGAATGTATATACCTAAAAGACAAAGGATACAACATAGGCTAATAATAGCTAGGGTTTTGATCCGTGACTCTCGTCATTGTAAGGTGAGTAATATTGAAGTTCATCTCTTCTCACATGGTTAATCATCAGTGCCGCGAATGGCGCAAATATGCCTGGCAAGTAATAGAGGAAAGAGATTTTAACGAAGGTGCATCAACCCAGATCCACCACGCAAATCCAGACTTGATGATGAATCGACAGAGGTAGGTATTCATCAATTTTATTGGGTTTCTGGCTCGATTTCTGTTAATTGGCATCTTATACAAGATCAGTTGGCAACAATCAAAGCTACCATGAAGAGGGTGAGTAGCCATCATCATTAATCTAAAATACCTATAACCCCTTAACTAATGGTAGGAAATTCGTCCGATTAAATGAGTTATTGAAGTCACCTAAAGATAGAGCTGATTGTTAATTAATAAAATGGAATGTGAAGGATCTAGTGGATTAGGGTGAGAAGACAGGCAGTAAGCCTTCTGTTATGCCCCGGACTGTTTCACCAACAACCTAAGATAGCAAAAAGAAATCGTGAATAGTTTTGAAAGTTTTTTTATCATCTAACAGACTTCAGGCTCAGATCTATTTTAATCACAGGCATAGCAATCCAAAGTCTCTCATTTGTGGATCATTTGTAGATGGGTCAATTGTTATATTAAAAAATTACGTTTGCAGGTTTGGAGGTTTATCAGATCGAAAGAGAAACTGAAAGAATAAAGCATTTATAGGTTGTACAGGGAAGACTGTGTACAGGGTACACATGGAAGACTATTTGCGAGTTGCGAATGAAGGGTTGAAGCGTTTTACAGCTATTTTTTGCAGGTTTCAGCATGGGAAAATGCTATGTATGTTTTATTTATTTTATGTATTTTTAACCACATTTTTTTTAAAATTAATATAAAGTTTAGAGATCGCATTGTTTTAATATATATAAATGTTTATTATTAGTTTTGAAAAGTTTTTTTTTATATACATTAATGTCTATAGTTGTAGGTTTTATCAAATGAGTAATATACGTATTAAAATTAAAGCTAAAAAAAACTTAACCAAAAAAGGTGATATTTATATTTAATTTTAATTTTAATTTTTTTTTTGTATATTCTCGTTTTTAGTATATTTTTACTCCTAACAAAGTTAAAAAGGGATGTTGATCAAAGGGTGAAGTTATATATATATATATATATATATTCTATATTTCAAATCGAAATTTTTATTTTAAAAGCTAATATTAAAACAAACAAAGAAACATTGTAAAACTAAAACAAAAAATTATATAAGAAAATTAAAACTAATATTTGTTTATTGATGATGATGATGATGATGATGATGGTTAACGTCCCCTGAGACCAAACTTTGGTCTATCGGACCTAAAGAAGAGAATTAGTTAGTTTGCTTTAAAGTTATATTTCTATGCTCAAAGAGCTTGGAAAGAAGCGTCCCAAGCTTACTATAATTTTGACAGGTTAAAAGGCTAGGCATGTCGGTAATGCAACAAAGATTATTTTATTCTTAGATAAAAAAACTAATCCCTAATGTAATTTTCTTATTTTTTTATTCCTAACATGATTTAAAAACATGAAAGTTCAAAAAGAAATCCAAATTTCAGTTGTTTATTCATAAATATTTTTAAATTTAAAGGATCAAAACTAATTTTAATTCCTAAAAACAGAATAGTAAGTAGGACAAAAATAAAAAATTTTGTAAACAAAAACATTAAAACAAATTAAAGCATCCTACATTAATTTTGAATTAGAAATAAAAACTAAAATCTACCTACTTTATTTTAATTGGAATTTTATCATTCAAGTGTAGTGAAACTTCCAGTGGAACCATACATGTAAAATCAATAAGAGAATATTCACAAAATGAAACTTAATGTATTGAAAGGGATGCGAAATTAGGAATTGTAAATGTAAATTAACAAAGTAAAAACAAAAACAAAACTGATCTAATCTAACACTTACTTGGAACTTGTGTTCGATGCAGCTTTCATTTGTATGATGATCACCCAAGATCCCTTGTTCATCCTCTTCAATCTTTAGTTCGAATAGGTTCTCTTCGTCTGATATGCAATATTCTTCAAATGTTGATTGTTCAGTGTTTGCTTCAGGAAGAGTGATTTCATTCTTGACTGCTGTCAAGATCTCCTCTTCTAAAGAAGAGGAGATCCTGATTTTTGCTAGGATCTGAGTGAGATTCTCTAAGCTTATGCTCATTGTAAAGCTAAAATCAAATCAAATGCTAAAATAAAGAAAAGAGGTGAAAAAAACCAAGTTCATGACAAATGCAGAAACAGTACGAAATGATTTAGTAAAAAAAAATAGAAAAATAAAAAGTGCACCAAAAATCTGTATAAAACAAAAATGAACATATAAAATTAAAACAAGTTAGTATGAAATAAAGGCGCCCAAAAATGAAAGCAATCCAAACTTTAAACTACAAAACTGTTAATAAAAAATGAAAACTTGCATAAAACAAACTTGCATTTGTAGAAAAAGAAAGAACTTGCAGGAAAATAAACACTTTGCAGAAAACAACCAAGGCTTTGGGGCAACCCACTAAAGTGGATGCATTTAGTTGTTACACTAGGGAAATTCCTTGGTGAAGTCATCTTTGTGTTTTACAGTTTCCCCTCCCCCTTTCTATCTAATAAAAAAAGACTATCTACCTATCTATACTTTGATCCCTTTTAGCACCTCCCCGACAACGGCACCAAAATGTTGGGCAAAAACATTAAACAATTTATAATAGAATTCCAACAATTAATTGTCAACCCGGAGAGAGCGTAGACTTGTGAGGTACATACAAAATATATGCAGGGGTAGAGTGTCGCTGAACTTAATCTAATATTCTAAATGACTGAAAGAGAAAATATATGCAACTGAAATTAAATTAGACTTGCAAAAGCAGAAATGACATGAAAAGCAAGAAATGACATGAACAGAAATCTAATCTAGAAAAGTAGGAAATTGCAGAAAATAAATCTAATCTATGAAAGCATAAAATTGCATAAATGTAAACTGGCATAAAGAAAATCAACATTAACTTGTGAGCTGACATAAAATCAATACTGAAAATGCATAAAAAGAAATAACTGGAATTCTATACTAAGAACTCATAAGAAAGAAATTAATTGAAATTCTATACTAAGAACTCATAAGAAAGAAATTGCTGAAAATCTATATTAACATGGAGGAATCAAAGGATGTGCATTAAGCATCATCTCCATTACATAACGATCATAAATCCTATTCTATGAGTAACTTTAAACTATTATCTACTTCCAAACCACTAGAGATGCCTTTAACCATAATGAGGAGAGATCCCTCCTATTTATACATGAATTGAAGATAACTAATCATAATTACAGATCCACTATTCTCTCAACCTATCCCTTTAAATTCTCAACAAATAGACAACTCATCCCCCCAAATCCTCAACAAATATACAACTTATCCCTTTAAATCCTCAACCAAATATTGGATGAGATATTCTCTCCATATGTCCATGATCTTCTCCTTGAAGTTAGCTCATATCTAGAAGATGAAACTCGAATCTAAGGCTAGGTGGCCACTTTTGAGCTTGCTAAAGTCTTCAAATACACTTGTACACATCACCAAACTCACCCAACTTTAAATTATAATGAAAATATGTTATTTTTTTCAATAATTAACCATAAATTCACTCAAAATACTCAAAAATAAATGATTTGGAAAATGGTAATATAAACCCATATTTATTATGAAAGTGGTGAATGTTAATGGTTTTATGGAAGGATATAATGGAATAAGGTGATAAATAGTATGTGAAATGATGAATAAAATGTGGTATTTTTGCAACTCAACACCATCCAAGCCAATAGACCATTGGGTTTCACAAGATACTAGGAAACAAGCCCAAAAACATCACATGACACAACCAAACCAACTAATAGTTGGGCTTGTCAGGCTGCTAAGGAAATGGAAAGATATAATTTCTATGATAGTGAGTGTTATAGCAGATTTCACCACTCTAGGTGAATCACACATTGTATGGCCTTCCCCTGTCCCGCTGCAGACTCATTAGCCCCTATGGACCACTTTTTGTCTTTTAATGTTTCCTTGATCATCCCTACAAACATATGAAAAATGATATATGCGGCTTTTAACCCGAAAACCACATACATACATGGGTTTGACCCATATAACCACGTACATTGGGATGTGTGCATAATCCAAATCCTTTTGGAGTTTTCCTTGACATGGATCCGATTCATTTGACTCCTGGCCTTCCATATTCCTTGAGATCACTCGGATTTGACCTTTCAGTATCCCTTTGAAAGCTATATAAGGAACCCCTTGGTACATTGAAAGCATAAGAGAGAATTGAGAGCAAAGAAACTATAGTCCATTGTTGTCGGA
>LPNX010143147.1:298267-313372 GCA_001517045.1 Pseudotsuga menziesii | reverse complement strand
GAGCTTTATGCCGGCTCCCTTGACATTGCGTTTCAGCCATATAGCCCGAGCTTGTCTCATGTCTAGCCATGCAGAGCCATTTTTTATATCCTTCGCAGCTTGATTCTCTTTTTACCGGGAGGGGATTTCCCCCTGAGTGTCAATATCCTACACATGTATCCTTGCATTGAGCATAGGTTTGTTCCACTGCTTGGAACTAGTTTGTTTGCCCTTATGACACTCATCTCCTCCTAGTTTGTAACTATAAAGCTAGTTTATTCTTTTTTCAAGCTTTTCAAATAACTGAAAAAGTCCAAAAAAATTAAAAAACCAAAAAGCCAGACAAGGAAAGATGTTATCTTTGGCAGCTGTTGAGTCATGTCGCCTTCGAACAGAGCACTGTATATCATATCCATTGGTTGGGTTATAGTTTTACTTTAGGATCTGTACTCGTTTATCTGAGTTTATCTCCACTGACTGGTTAAGCTTCCAGTCCCTATGGAGCCTCTGTTGATGCCTCCTGTGTCACAGAGATGTCCTAGTTTGTATGTTGAGTCTATGCTGCCTTCATTCAGTCACCATACACCATTATGATCTTGTTTGAAGGAAGTTGAAACCTGAGTCGGCTATTCCTCAGTTATCTTGACTTTGCATGTCGGCCATTCCCGATACAGTTACTGGTTCGTGCACCTTATGATCGAGTCCTTCCACATTATACAGATTTGGTGAGTACCTCGTGTTGGATGATGGGGGATGCCTTAATGCCCTCCTTCCAGCGGATTTCATCCCATCAACTTCAGATCATTTATTCTGGGATTGGAATCTAGAGTCATTTTGAGTTCCTTGAGACTTGCAGTCATCCGTGGCAGGTTCTATCGCCATCGACAGTTTCTTGGGAATACATCAATGTCCCCTGATCGATGGATTCTCTCAAGTGTTCGACCTCAACAAATTTATTCACACTTGTTAGTTTGCACCCTAGTACCTTGATTCCCATTTTCATTATCGGTGGGTGATCTCACATCTGTTAACGGTATACATTAATGACCGGTAATCAAACGATGGACTACTATGTTTGACCTCGACACCTCTATTTGCATAGTAGGACATGTACTTGTAGTGGTTTGTGTAGAAGACCTTCCAGATTGGTGGCATCTCTTATATGCTACCTCCTTTATCGTGCCAGTGTTCATGAGATTTCAGCTCTTGTGACTTGATTCCAGTATATGTTAGATATTTCCAGCCACTATGGAGATCTTGATCTATTATATATCTTCAGCCATTTTGGAGATCATGGTCCTTTGTATATC
Source organism: Pseudotsuga menziesii (assembly GCA_001517045.1). NCBI lineage: Eukaryota > Viridiplantae > Streptophyta > Pinopsida > Pinales > Pinaceae > Pseudotsuga > Pseudotsuga menziesii. The sequence goes on along the minus strand of LPNX010143147.1, from coordinate 312,083 downwards.
TTCATCATGGAGATTCTGATCTATGTATATTGTATGTGGCGATGACCACATATGTGACATCATGTATTATGCCTATTCATGGCCATTGTACTCTCATGTATTCGGGACTGCTATATGTACTTGCAGTTATATGCAGAGTTGTATTATTGTAATATGCTGAATGGGTGGCTGGTCTTCCATTTGGGATCCTTCATCACTCCAGTTCTGGGATGGACTTATAATGTATTTTGGCCATCGTATAACCCCTCTGATCTCATACAATAGGGAGCATCTGTTATAGCGGATTTCACCACTCTAGGTGAATCACACATTGTATGGCCTTCCCCTGTCCCGCTGAGACTCATTAGCCCCTATGGACCACTTTTTGTCTTTTAATGTTTCCTTCATCATCCCTACAAACATATGAAAAATGATATACGTGTCTTTTAACCCGAAAACCACGTACATATGCGGGTTTGACCCATATAACCGTGTACATTGGGATGTGTGCATAATCCAAATCCTTTTGTAGTTTTCCTTGAAATGGATCTGACTCATTTGACTCCTGGCCTTTCATATGCCTTGAGATCACTCGGATTCGACCTTTCAGTATCCCTTTGAAAGCTATATAAGGAACCCCTTGGTACATTGAAAGCACAAGAGAGAATTGAGAGCAAAGAAACTATAGTCCATTGTTGTCGGAACTTATGCTTGAGTCTGCATCCCTTTGTCCCTTGGAGCACTTTTGTGTTCTTCCCAAGCTTGCCTTTTGCTTGTGAGCTTGCTATCGAGAGATGGAGGATTGAAGTGGTGGAGGCCCAAGTGGGGGATTCAGTTTCTCCGGTTCGCAGACGTGCCGTCAGAGGTTGTATCTATCTTGTAATATCTGATTTATATTAATAGAAATATATTTTCCTGTCCAATGATGTGTATTTGAATGAATATTTTATCCATGGGAATATATCAAATGCTTCTACATTATTGATTATATATGCTAGAATAGATCTAACACCATGGTATATAGTATGCTTGTATTGTTTACTTGTTGTTGAGGAAGTAATATAGCAATTCAAGCTGAATATTGGAAAGCTCAATGGGGATCTACTTCAACCATCCAGAATAAGGTATGAGGTCTGATCCTTTAGTGTTAGACATTTAATTTTTATTGCATATTGGAAAGGATTGATTTTTGGAGTCAAGCTGTCTATTGTGGTACCCCAAGCCATAGGAATTTCTCTCTGTAACAGTGAGCTCAACCACAGAGCCATGGGAACCTACACAATATCTGTCATGTCCTCCTCAATACTTGCACCACCCAACACAAGGAAGCATTCCCTTCGCTGCTCCATAGTCCCTCAGGTCATACGTTCCCTTCCATTTCTCTTCAGGGTGTGCAGAAAGGATTTAACAACCCTCTTGATTTGTCTGTGGGGCTCCTCTCTTCACTAGTTTTATCATCCCATTCTACCGTCTTCCATTCCTTGTTCTTCGAACCAAAGAAAGGATACACAACACTGCAATCCAGAGGGAAAAATTAGCCTCACAGGCCCCACTCTGTAACACAGAGGAAACAAGGTCTCATACCATAATGTTACACCAACAAACACTGTGAAACCACACGTCCGCAACTCAAGATGGTTGAACCACCACACTACGCATCTTCAGGGAAATCAAGGGACCTTAGAGGGTCATACTCTCAAAAAATTGAGAGACCTTCACTGCCCAATCGCCCGAAAAAACACAATGGGATGGTCCTTACGACACCCGGGGTAGTGAGCCAACAATAATGCACATGAACAATGGATCAGAATGATTGAATCATCCAGGACAAGAGAAGGGTAGAATGATGAACAACCATGAACAGAAAACATGACCCTCCCAGCCGACTCACCCAACAGCGCCAATGCCCCCAATGCTCAACGCAACTCAGGGATGAGGGAATGGGCATGCATTCCCATGTGGGTTTACTTTATACATAAGTAAGAATATGGGTTCTGCAGACCATAGACTTGCAGGATTGCTCAGTCAAGCCATCATACTGCCATGCCTTTCTCTGCCCAAGGCATTAACTGCCTCAACCAACTTCTGAAAGAAATTGATGATTGAGGACAGAGGAGAAAAAGGTAGCTGAGGATTCATTGCTTTCCCCATTGACATCTGGTCACACCCTATTGGGTCAAGGGGGGGTTTGACTAACTCCCCACCCTATCCCTTGTGGAATCATGCCCCGATCTCTTTAATGTTTGCAGTCCCATAGTTAGCTATGGTATTATATTAATTTTTGTACATTTACATGATATATATATATACTGTGCTTGACTTAGAACCAAAACCATTGGTATCAATCTTGATCACCTATCCACAAACATCAATCAATGGCAGGGCCTTGGCCTTGAGATCCTCGCCATGTTTTTCATACAATATTTACATCATGCACAATTAAATACCAGGGTGTCAAAACTGGGGTATTACATGCACAAAGTATGAAGGATTTGGAAAATAGATCTTAGAATCTATGATAGAATACATTAAGAACAATGAATGTGTGAGTGAATCATCATCAATATAAATAACAATAAAAAATCCATTAGTCACTTATTTTTCATCACAATAAGTCGATGAATCATGATATTAAACTTCAAGAGATACAGAAAAACATGGCTCTTCAATATTTTCTTATTGATTGAAGAAGGAAGCATTCAAATCAAAGAAGGTAGAAACAACAGGAAATGTACGAGAAACTTCTTCATCATGATGAACTTCATCAGAGATTGTAGAGGAAGAGACATCTTGAGAGAGAGCAATCATTGAGGAGCTAGAGGCACTCTCCAAATATCTAGAAGAATCCTAATTGTTCTTGCCCAAAAATCTATCCAATGTTGTCCAGGGATCCCTTGGATATTTAGAAGAATCAATAAGGTAGCACATGCTTGGAGAAATAGATAGACATATAGCTCCAAAATATCTATCATAGTCATTCATCCAGTCACTTAGTTCTTCATAAGACTCTTCACTAGCTCCAATAGACATCTCATAGAGGTTTTCTCTCTTTAGAGATGAAATCATCTTCAATTTATACTTTGAATAGCTTGTGATTAATGGAGCAAGAACATGAACTGATACTCTCGAATCCATTTGAAGTTGTACCTGCAAAATAAACCATCAAAACTAAAAAAAAGAGGATTAATTAATGATATATCAAAGCTATGATGTCATGTAGAGATTTGATATCCTATGCTTTGATATAATGTCATAATTCTAAAGCCTCGATAGCAACAATAATTCTATAAACAAGCTAAGGATCTAGGCACACAATTAACTTCACAGAGAATTGTAGAGAATTATCACAAGGAGAGAAGAAGAATAATCATGAACAAACATTAGGAATGATAAATTAATGATATTATATATTATCACATAGTTAATACATCCTTATAATTTAAAATAGAATTTGTAGGAGACAACTCATGCTAGCTCATAAAGCAGGCTTATTAAATATGATAAACCCCCATAGGTGAATAAAGAAGTTTCATAATTAGACCAAGAGATCACAAATTAACGAAGGAATGAGTGAGTGGTGATGTGTAAAGGAAAATATTGCTAATCATGGAATATGGGGAGAACTTCATGGAGGATGAGTTGGCTACAAAATATAGAAGTTTCATAGTTGGCTAGCTTTACCTTATCCACATAAAAGCAGGGATAAAGCAGTTTAAGGAAAAATATACAGGAATGTGTAGTTGATAATTCTTGTAGTCAATAAAGTGGACAGGATCAAACCATAATCAATATTATATTTCTCTTGGGGTATATATAGAAAGTGTTGACCATGTGGTGCAAGTGGATTCCAACTATCTAGGCTAGTGGGTAAGAAATTAATCAAATAATGATTAATATTTTATCCTAAGTATTAAGTGGGTTTATTATATCCCAACACTTTTGAGGTACATTAGAATAGGATCCTTATTAAATTTGATACATTGAATAACTATTTTGATTGTGCTATCTAGCTATTAATCAAATAATGATTAATATTTTATCCTTATTAATCAAATAATGATTAATATTTTATCCTAAGTATTAAGTGGGTTTATTATATCCCAACACTTTTGAGGTACATTAGAATAGGATCCTTATTAAAATTGATACATGGAATAACTATTTTGATTGTGCTATCCAGCTATTGTTTCAGCTTGAGATAAGTGGTGTATTGCAGATAATACTACAAAAGCTAAGTGTATTGTAGCAAGTACTGCAGAAGAAAGATGTATGTTTGATATTAATTCAGTAGAAAAATGTGTGTTTTTAGATAGTACTACCTGATGAGAAGTGGTGTATCTTGGGAAGATACCTACTAGGGTGAAATACTTGATCCTACAGTCATTAGGTGTTAATAGTCAAGATTTCTGGAAAACCCTATATGTGTGCTATGATAAAACACATTGAGATGAAGTTTTACTTCATTTAAGTCATGGTCATGTAAAATTAATTTGAGTACATAGTTACTGATGAGCAGATTGCAAATTTGTAACAAGCCTCTATCTGTGACAAATTTCTCACACTTCCGAGATAAGCTTGGCATGGAAAGAAATTCCTGATATGGCAAAGAATGTCTCCCTTGCTGAAAGGGAGTGTTGAGATTACAACATTAGGAGTCACTCTCCAATATTGTGAGTAATATCAAGTCCTACAAATATCCTCATATGATTGAGTTGGTGATGTTGAAAAGCTTGTGAATAATATCAAGCTCAGTCTTGTGAGTAATATCAAGACATTAGATTTGTAAGTAATATCAAGTTCTACAAATATCCTCATGTTGTGAGGTGGTGTAATTTAGTGTCATGTCCCCAATTTTGGCTTGAGGAAAATAGAACAAGGTCACCTAGGAAGAATTTAGAAAATTATTAATGGTGACAAAAATGGAGAAAATAATTTAATTGGGGAAATTAGCCAGTAATATTATTAAAGCTCAAAAAATTATAATTATTGGCTAAGGGGAAGCAATAATTACCCAGTGCATGGTTTCTAGTGTTCTATAGTATTTTTCTATGGTATGGGCAAAAAGTAGATAATAGAGCATGGTTTTCATTGGCCCATGGTATTTATCCATGGTATTGGAGACTTTTTAAGGATAAAAGGAGGTAGAGGCAAATGGAAAAGGCATGCTTGAATATTTGGAGATTTGTTCTTGGGACCGTCTAGGGGTTAGCCTATATTTTTCGTTTGCGGTTGGAAAACTCAATCCATCCATTCTGGTCTAGCTTCGGTGGTGTGATGGGTCCACCCTAGTTGGAAAAAGGGGGAGGATCCATTCAGGGTCTTCATTGAAGCTTCATAGTTCAAGTTGGCATCATTTCCAGGTTCTTGTTGAATGTATCTTGGCAGCTGCTATCACAGCCATAGTTAGTGTACTGTTTACTCTTGTCAGACATAATAAAGGTGCCAATATTATCTCTCCATTGTGATGTGTTATGGAATGTCTCTAAAGTGTTTGACAAAATGTCTATGAGAATACATACTGCTTATGGAAGTTATAAATCAATGTAAATTGATTAATGTTGATAAATTCATATATTTTGTGACCGTCCCGGATGTGGGATATTACAGTGGGATCAGAGCTGGTTTTCTTGCCAGCCTGAGTGGGAATCTATTGAGGGTTTCCATTTCATGTATGTATGTAATTTCAAATCCAGGTTTCGCAACTCATTGGCAATTTTCATTGTGGGAGTTGCGTTTTATAGAAGTGGGCCATATTTATCCATAGGACCGAGTTCATCTCAGGTCAAATTGGATTATGGCAGTTGCAACTTTTCCAAGATCAAGGACATCACAGAATTGAAGGTGTCAGAAGTCATGATTTTATGAATACTGAAGGCCGCAAGAGAAGGTGGGTCGTGTGCATTCCAATCATATCGCGAGAATTCTAATCAAATTGTGAGCATTGTTTAACTGATTTTTCCACCAATAATAAGTGAAGGTGGTAGAAGTTGTGATCTCCATCATGACAACCATAATCTGCCAAAGGGACTGCGTTCAACATCATTGGAGTTTTACAAGCTACTGCGGAGGCTGAGTTTCTATTATTTTGGCTATTTGTACCCACGTTCAATGGTGAGGGCTGTATCCTACAATATCTAGCTGTGATAAATTGATGAATGTGGATTTTGGGTGGGTGAAATATTACAGGCTTGAGAATATTGTGGAACATAGGAGAGCATGGGATTCCATTCTCTCTTGGAGATTCTATGGAAGCCGTGAAGGCTATTGGAAGACCCGATCTGAATCACCGTGAACTAAGAAAAATGTGACTTGTGGAGCATCATGGAATTTGGAATGGGTCATGTGCAATGGGAGAGGTCGCGCCGATAGCTTGAGGAAGGGTCATGAGCCCTAGAGGTGGCTGCTAGTGTGCGAAGCCGTGAAGATGATCCGTGTAGCAGAAGAAGGTCGCGGCCTTGAGGAGAGTCATAGCAACAAAAAGAAAGGACATCATTGCCATCATGAGATTTGGCGTAGGGTCGATTCCTCACTTGGAAAAGTCATGAGGCTGCTCTCCAAGTTATTCTCTGTTGTCTCCAACAGAAGGTCATCTATAGTGAGCTGGAATCAAAGTTATTCTTGAGACTGTGCATCCTATCTTTATTGTATCTTGTCATTTTGGGCAGCTACAGGAATATACAAGTATTGCGTATCAGATTTGAATATAGATGATTGGGAGGAATACTTCCAGGATCAGCACATGACATATATTGAAGAAGATATACCCCATAAAATTGGAGGAATATTACTTCCAAGCTCAGCACATGACATATATTGAAGGAGATGTACCCCAGAAAATTGAAGGAACACTTCCAGGCATCATTCCAGTATATACCAGCTACAAAACCAGTTAAACATGATGACTTTTCATCATTAGAAATGGACAATATTCTCTATTAAAGCTACAGACTAAGGGGGTGTCGCTATAGTAGAAAGGGAGCCTGAATATTGCTCACAAAGTTTGGGGTGTCATATGTTGGACATACAATGTGTTGGGAGGACTCCCCTTCCCCTATTGGATAACCTATTCATCGTTGACAATTGTAGGAGTTCCTACGCAGTTAGATCGAAGGTCACCTTACAGTGCAACCTTTTCAAGCTTGACTATTGTAACAGGTCAGAAAATTATTTAATATCAGACATCCTTTGCATTCTCTGTTGGAAATAATTTATTTTAGTGTATGGGCTAGAATGTTTGTCAAATCTCAGTCACATTAAATCATATTTGAAAACTCAACGAGTTAAAGCAGTTGGAAAAAGAGTGATTTTCATAAGTCTTTCTAGCTGTAAGAGCCATGTCTTATTCAGATTCAGAGTATGAGCCATATGAGGAGGAGTATTATTTCTATGACATAGAGGAAAATGACCTTGAGCTGTATGATGGCAATGAACCCTCTTATGGTATCTCTACCCATTTCACATTCAAAGATCACGATGGTTACTCTTGTGACCACTTGTACAACAATGAATATGCAGACAGAGGGACCACACCACCAAGGAAAGATCCTTTGAAAGAAATAGCATGGTGGAGGGAAACAAGCAAGACCTTGCCCCAATAGTATCAAGCATATAGTGTTATGATGAATTCATCCTTAGAAGTTCCTTTCGAATTTTTTGTGAATGCTTTGCTTGGGTATAAGCCCAAGAATGAAGATGTGGAGTTAGTGAAGAAAGGTCTATGCCCTTCTTGCAAGAGACCTTGGAGAGAAAATCATATATGTTTGGAGGAGAAAAATGAGGAGACCACCACCAATGCTGGGAAGGATAAGAACACAATCCTGACTAATGATGGTTATCAGCATAATGAAGCCATCACTTGTTCTATTGAGAATCAACCAGAGGCATCTCTCATAGAGAACATGGATCAAATAGCATCTATTGATGGATGCTATAATGGAGAGGTACCTAATGATGGGTGCCATGGAGAGACATTTACTATTGAATGTCCATTCCTATATGTTGGTGACATAGAGATTCCACTTGATGAGACTACTGCAAGTACAAGTTCACACGAGTCTGAAGAAGATGAATATTTTGCAGTAGAGGAAGAGGTCCTAGGATCGATCTCACCATCACCACATGTGCTTCAAGAGGCTGATCCTATGTTGGAGGAAGAGAAGGCCTCTTTTCATGAGATTTCCCATTTTAAAGGGTCACTCAAGATGAATGACAAGAAGATTCAAGAGGCCCTAGACATTCTCCAAGTTACTAGCACACTTGTGTCCCAATTGGCTTGGAGAGATGATTCCATGGAGGCACAAAATTCCAATGGAGTCATAGAGAAGATCTAGAAGGCAACATCAACAACTAAAGGTAATCTCATGTATTTGCTTTCTGATAGAAGTCAATTGATTGATCTTGTTCAAATATTACATGAAGCCTCCATAAGAGATAATGAGGAAATTTGCAAGCTCAAACATGAATTGAATTACACCCAAGATTGTATGAAGGATGCTCAAGAAGTACTTCAAGAATATAATGTCCAAAATGAGCAACTTCTTGAAGACTTGCAAAGTTCATGGTCTCCTACCTATGTCTCTGATTTTTGTATGGATGACAGCATGAAGATTCCTCATGGTATGGTGGACCATGAGATTCAAACTGATTTGCAGGTGTTTGAAGAGCTGAATGATGAGCAAGTTGAATGCCAAACACTTTTCATGGTCGGAAGAAGAACATGAGTTGTCTCTTAGTGCAAGTTTCACACTTTTGGAAGAGACACATGATTCTACACGCATGGAACCTACCTTGGGGATAATTTTGACATTTATTGACTTAGAGGATGAGTTGGTCCATCACACTTCATCCTACACTGCTACTTCTTTCAGTCTTCATCCTAGTGAAGTTTGGGTGAAGGGTTTTTTTTCTGTTGGTGCCACATGAGGAGTATGATACTCCTACCCGATATGATGCTGCTATTTTATGTGCACCAATCCCTTTTGAGCAGCATTTACATCCATTATTTTGTATCACTTCTTCTCATGGATGCACTTCCTTGAGCCACTTGGAAGCTCCTTCTTTTATCGATGGAGGTTCTTCATCCATTACTTGGATAAGCATTAGAGGAAATTTGGGGTCTAAAATGGGCCTTATAAGAAAACATGCCAAAATAAGTTTTTGTGAGTTGGAATTCAAGAACCAATAGAATTTCAATAAAATAAGTCAACCATAATGGTTGAATTGACATATTTGTCATTAAAAAAACTACTTTTTTTGTTCGTATTTTCGACATATCTCATTGTGTTTTTACTCAAATTTCAATTGGGAGAGCTCGTTGGATGCAGAATTTGATTCCGCATCCAACGAGTACCCACACTGCATACTTTTGACAGACCCCGCTACCCCAAAAATAAGAAATACCTGAAAAAATGTGATGATGGGATGCAGAATCAAATTCAGCATCCAATGAGCTCTCCCGATCAAAATTTGAGTAAAAACACAGGGAGATATGTCGAAAATATGAACACAAAATATAGTTTTTTTCTTTTCTTCCTCCAAAATTAATCAATATTATTTTATTATTTTCCTTAGGAGGCCCATTTTAGACCCCAAAATTCCTCTAATGAGAACACATGATGAGGCATCTTGATACATCTTACTCTTTCTTGCAGAATTATGAGACACGGGATCCTAACCTATGTTATTGGATTATATTTTATTGGTATCTTCATGATTGTGTGCTTTTGAAACATGGTGATTTTCTTGGTTGGAGGTGCAATCTTCTTGAGTGCTCTTTGATGGATGATCACTTCAGCCAAATTCGGAGTGGCATATCTTTGTATCATTTCACTATGTTTCATTATGATGTATCTATATTAGTTATTATGATGTATAGGAGAATGCATAGTAGAACTTGGGATCCTGGCACCCCTCCCCATGATGTACTATTTTGTAGCACTCTATGTATTGATGGAATGCGCTAGTTATGGGATCCTGGCATTCCACACTTGGTTGAGATAAATGGGAGGATATTGTACCCCTCCTACTTTGATGTATTTTTTTGGGAGACCTTGTGCATGGTAGAGATGCGCAAACATTTGGACTTGGGCATCCCACATTCTAATTTGTATGTATTCACACTATGTATTGACGGGGTGCGCAAGTGTTGGGACCCTGGCATCCCATACTTGCGGGACTTGTTCTCGATGACATTTCACACTAGGAGAGTGAGCAAGTAGTGGGACCTAAGCATTGTTGATTATGGGAAGCTCGTTGGGAACAGATTTTGGTTGGTTGGATTGAGGAAGCACACCTCTTTTCTTCTCCATGGGTTCATCTTTGCAGCAATTCGTTATGGTTTCCTACATGCTTTGGGATGGACTTATGTTTCTCTTACAGGGTGTCATGATGACTTCCATATGACTCTCATGCATTGCATAGGAGAATATGTATTACACCTTGTATTTTTGAGGATCATTTGGGATCCTGGTTGTGGAAATTGAACCCAGTGATAGAACAATTACACTCACAACAATTATCAATTGTACATGCAAAATCACTCACAAAAGAGACTGAATATGGAGTTGAACACTAAAATGTATTGAATCAATGTACAATAGCCAACCCTGTAACATCATAGGCTGCCACAATAAATAATTACATAAGGGATTCAAATGCAAGAGGAGGAAATTTGAATCTAGTCAAAAGCAGGCTTACTAAAATTAAGCAAATCCCCCATAGGTGCATAAAGCAGTTTCCAAAAATGTCAAGGAGCTCACGAATTGGAAAAATCACTTGGACAAGCTAAAAGGTAATGGAAGGACAACTCATACATGCTTTTCATAGGAGAAAAGAGTGGAGGATGTGGAGGACAAAAAACTAGTTAACCTCACCGAGTCAAACTTTCCCAATTGCCTTAAAGTACTGAAAAAGCAGAAGGGCGCTTAGGAGGCCAGGAATAAAGTAGATTTGATTCTAGGAGGTTTCCCAAGTGCTCCATGAGTCAAAATTAGCAAGTTTGACCACTATGGATGTGTAGATGACAACTTGCATAAGGTGGAACATGGAAACTAGGCAAATAAGACAAAAATGGATTAATTAATGTCTAAGGTAGCTAACTATGGGTTGATTATTCTAACACCCCCCCTTAAGCTTGAATTATGAGTAATATATTAGAAAATTATAGGGCCTAGAAACAAGGCTTAGTCACCCTTTACATACTGCATGTCCATTTAACCAAGGAAAGAGGCAAAAACCCAGTGGGAAAATCCTCCCTTAAACATGGATTGTAAAACAAAATTTGGAAATCTTGTCTTCACTCATGCTTCACAGCATGATAAAAAATCCCCAGCAGTGATTTGAGATTGCTGAAGGTCTTCTCACAAAATGCTTTGGTGAAGATATCAGCTACTTGTTCTGAAGATGAACAGAAGAGTAGGTGAATGGTGCCATCATGTACAAGCTCTCTGATGTAGCGCATATGGATCTCAATGTGTTTGGTTCTCTGCTTCTGAATTGGATCATTGCAGATTCGAATGGTACTCTGATTATCACAGTAGATAGTAGTTGAGTATTTTGATTCGAAGCCACACTCTCCAAGTAACCACTGCAACCATAAACATTGAATTGCTACATTTACAACTCCTCTGTACTCTGCTTCTGTAGATGAGAGTGCAATGGCACTCTGTTTCTTGCTTGACCAACTAATTGGCCCTTCTACAAGCATGAAAACATATACTGATGTGGACTTTCTATCTGTTCTATCACCTGCCCAATCACTGTCAGTAAACCCAATCAAATCAAGATCAAATTTAGCTTTATAGAAGATCCCATGTGTCCTTGTTCCCTGAACAAAGTTAAGGATCCTTTTGGCTTCTTTCCAATGGATCTCATGAGGCTGATCCATGTATCTAGAAGCCACACTTACTGCATAAGAAAGATCAGGTCTAGTACATGTAAGATACAACAAACATCCAATCAATTTCCTATACAGTGTATTGTTTACCATAGGTGAAGAATCAGCTTCTTCAAGCTTCACTCCTGAAAGAAAAGGAGTCTTGCTTGGCTTGCAGTCCTTCATTCTGAATTTTTTCAGCAAATCCAAGGCATACTTGGACTGGTGCACCTTGATTCCAGCTTTGGTTTGAGCAATCTCAAGCCCCAAGAATTGGCTTAAGAGCCCCAAATCTGTCATGGAGAAGGCTTGGTTCATTGCACCCTTCAAGGAAGCAATCTCATCCTTTGAGATTCCTGTAATGAGAAGGTCATCAACATATAACAAAATGATCATTAATTAACCATTAATTAACTTCAAATAGACATTTGGATCTGATTTTCATCGAAAAAAATTCAGTGATAGCAAGAAGCTATCAATCTTGGCATACCAAGCCCTGGGGGCTTGCTTTAGCCCATACAATGACTTCCTTAGCCTGCACACAAGATATGGGTTAGTATAAAATCCTTGAGGCTACTGCATGTATATCTATTTAGTGATATCTCCATTCAGGAAGGCACACTTTACATCCATGTGATGTACATCCCATTGCTTTGAAGCTGCAATGGCTAAGGCTAGCCTGATGGAGTCCATCTTTGCCACTGGTGCAAAGGTATCATTGTAATATATGCCATGAACCTGTGAGTAGCCCTTGGCTACCAATCTAGCCTTTTACTTCAGAGGTGAACCATCAGCAGCAAATTTGGTCTTGTACACCCACTTACACTGAACTAGCTTCCTCCTTGGGGGAAGATCAACCAGCTCCCAAGTGTTGCTCTTCTGGAGTGAGCTGAACTCTTCCTTCATGGATGCTTGCCATCTTGGATCTCCTGCTACATATTCATATGTCTGAGGATCTGATTCCACCATCAGATATCATTTCTCAGCAAACATAGGATCCTTCATGCACAGAGCACTCTCAAATTGAGATCTAGTCCTCCTAGGGTCATTAGGATTCCCAGCTAGCTCTCCTGCTGCATGAATGGTCTTGGATGCCCATTTTGGCCTTGTAGGGATGTTAGGATCTGCAATAAATTCATCACTATCAGACATATCAGAATCAGAATGTTCAACAATCTCTTCACTTACTTTCAGAGGATCTGGTGGTGAAGAGGCTTCTCCAACTTCCACTGCTGCTAGGGGTTCTTCTTGAAACTGAACACACCTTTCAATGAAGGATTTGTTTGTGCTCAAATTTATCAGCTTGTACCCTTTTGAATCTTCAGAGTACCCAAAAAATAGACACTCTTGGATTTGGGGATGCAAAGCCTTTCTCTTTTTTGTCAGAATTCTAGCCCAAGCCCTTGAGCCAAAAATCCTGAAATGGGTCACATCTGGCTTTTGCCCACTCCATGCTTCGAAAGGAGTCATACCATCAAGCTATTTATGAGGCACCCTATTCTGGATATAGGCTTCATAGTTTATAGCTTCGGCCCAGTACTTTGGTGGCAAAGTTTTGGCCTCCATCATGCATGTTGCCATCTCCTTCAGTGATCTGTTCTTCCTCTCAGCAACACCATTCTGCTGTGGTGTGTAAGGGATAGAATGATGCATCTGAATACCTGCATCTTCACAATATTGAATAAACTCAGAACTGACATACTCACCACCATTGTCAGATCTGGGGACCTTGAGTTTCCTCCCAGACTGGTTTTCAACCAAAGCCTTAAAGACTTTGAAGAGGCCAAAAACTTCATACTTGTGTTTCAGGACGTAAACCCGGCAATACCTGGAAAAGTAATCTATGAAAGTCAATTCATATTTGGCATAACTCATGGAAATATGAGGGAATGGGCCAGCAACATCACTATGGATCAACTCAAGGGGTGCAGAGGTTCTCTCATCACTAGCTCTCTCAAATTTATT
>LPNX010143147.1:227235-280049 GCA_001517045.1 Pseudotsuga menziesii | reverse complement strand
CACCTATGGGGGATTTGCTTATTTTTGGTAAGCCTGATTTATGCTAGATTTGGATGCTTCCTCATGCATTCAATTTCTTCATGTATTCTATTTATTCAGCAGCCTATGATATTATAGGGTTGGCTATTGTACACTTAGTTAATATAATTTTGTGTTACAGCTCCATATTCGGTCTCTCTTGTTAGCAATTTTGCATGATCAATTGATAATTGTTGTGGGTAAAATTAATCTATTGCTGGCCTGAATTTCTACATGGATTTGGTAAGGATTTGTTATGTTTTCCTTGATATTTTTCATTAGGTGATGATTTGGATAGAGTTATCCTACCATGATTGCATACTAAAGAAGTGGTGTTTCAGGTTCATTGTTGTTACAATCTCATATTGCAGAACAAAGTAATTGTGGAAGGTTGAAGGACTTGTAGATAAGTCTAAGGTTTATACATATTATGCAAGCAAAGATTAATTTGAGACAAGTATTTTAAGTGCATGGTTCGATCAATATTCTCGATGAATTACATACGATATTGTTGGCCATTATACATCACTTTGGTCAACCAACTGAATTCATGGTTCCACAACTAATATGGGGATCAATGATTTAGTATCAAACTCAACAATTTTGGGAACCCTTCAATGATCTGTGATCTATTCGGTCATTCAACGGATCAGTTTACTTGCTCCAAGATGATTTTAGAACCACCTCAACTCTTCATGGTACCAACCCTTGGCTTGGCTCATGAGATCTTTTGAAAATAAGCACGATGAGCCTTATTTTAAAATCAATTGTAACTATGACTTCTTCATAATTTCTTTCTCATGGGTGTTGATGTATAAAAACTTTGAATCCTATTTGAGGAGGTTAGGCATCATCTTACACAGATTTATTGAACGTTGTTGTAATCAAACTCTATTATATATAAAACCATTTATTTCCCTGATTTCGGATGTGTTAGTCAATTTTGTGTGAGTGATTGGCTTGTTCAGCTCCTATCTTTAAAGGATGGGACCTTCCAATGGCAAGTGTTGCTGTTATATTTAGGGTATTCTTTGTGCATCTAGTTTGATATTTGAATTGTTATATGCATTTTTAAATTAGAGCACTGAACATATCTAAGTGTGGGTTCTTGATTTGTGATGCAAATTAAGTAGTGTGATTGTTTTTAATCATTATAGAACATAGAGGAATGTGTGGATTGTAAGTGTGGGATATAAAAGGATAAATCTATGGTGAGAAGTCGTATTAGTATTTCTCAAGATTATGTTTCTAGTTGGTATTGATAAAACATGTTAAACCTATGTTAATTCATCCAATTAAATTGTTGTAGCTATTGATTTCATATAATTTACTTTCTGCAAGGTTTCTAGGTTTTTAAATTATATCATGTTAGTGTATTTCGTTCCGTAGCACAAAGGGATAACTTGCTGTAACCAATAGACAATACTTGCAATATGATTGATCAAAATACTTTTACGTAGCAATGCTTTTTATCAGAAAGACCATTCACGACGTAGTTGAATTCTAATTTAGCTCCACCAATTCCTTGATATCCTCTATTTTAAATGTCATCCAAGTTGTAGTGTTTGGCATACACTTTGTCAGGTGGCTCATAAGCCCTCTGAAACCCTGGGTTGACAATTCATGAACAACTTTCAATTAAATCTAAATTAAAGAGGTAAAGAAAAGCTCATTATTTTGGCATCCTTGCTGGGGAGCTACAAAGGACATTGCAATTTTGGTTGATTATTTTGATTATGTGGGTGCGATTTTTCCATTTTTTTTTCCTTTGAGTGTGTTTTGTAGGATCCTTTCTGGAAATAGTATTGCATGATTTCTGAGGAGGGACGAGTAAGACGCACATAAATTTCCATTGAAATATTGCTCACTATAGGTCCTTGTGATTTTGAATCATGCCAATTATTCATGCGCAGAATAAGAGATAGTACATGTAGGCTCGTATATGCATATGATACCCCTCTAGGAACTAACCGTGAAGGAAGCACATGAAGCTCAATAAGAGGAGGACATACTTGAAGGAGGCCACCTTCTAACAAAAGTTTGAAGAAAGAAAGGCCTACACATTCTACCACTTGCACCGACAGAACGATCTTACCAACTCATGTTGATGAAAATATGAGAGTGACATAATTTTCTTAGGAGGAATAATATGTTCAAGAAGGAGAGATTTACCATCAATTAATTGCTAACAGTCAGTTGAGAGAGGAGAAACCATTTATTGACTCCCCATTGTCATCTAGATCAATTACATTGGAAGGTTTCTTGGTAAATATGGATGGCAGGGGAGAACACATTCCAAACATGGAGGATACAAACCGAGGAGAGACAAATGGAGAAGAATCAAACATCATAACGAATACCTTCAAATTCTCGATCTGAAATCCATGGGAAACACTTGCAAACCAGATGAATAACATCCCACATTCAACATTGTTGAATTTCTATTGTATGGAAAGTGAGGACCCAGACACGTTCCTATTTGAATTTAATGTCCTCTGTAAAAGCTATGATTACATCACATATCAACAGAAAGTAAACATTTTTCCATCCACATTGAAGAACTTGGCACTTCGATAGTTTATGGGGATAGAAGGGGATAACATTGCAACCTGGACCCAGATGGAGAAAGTATTCCTAGATAAATATCAAGAATATTATAAGGATAACGATAAGAAGGAAGTAATTTTCAAAATGACCCAGCAAGAGGATGAAAACTTAGAGGAATATGTGGAGATATTTCAATATAATTTTCAAAGATCAAGACAGAATGCATTAAATGATGATACATTGAAAAATATTTTCTTACGAGGAAGTACGGATGATTGCATTGAACCTATGAACTTGATGGGTGTAAGGGATGTGTCCTTGCTTAGGTATGCAGAAATATGCGACCTTTGTAGAAGATATTCAAGGAATGACTCTAGGTTAGGAAAAGGGACCAGAGACACAGTAAACATGGACACCAAGACTTCATGGGAAGGTGTTTCGAGGATGGATATTGGCAATCTCCTCGAGGATTTTAAAACTATTATACTTAGCTCTTTGAGTTCCTAGTTGGATGCACTTCAGGTAAAGAAAAGGCAAGAAGATGAAGATCAATATTTAGCCATTTGTTTCCCTAAATGTAGAGAAAGGAACCCTGTCAAGAGCTGCCTATTGTTGGCACAACAGATCCCATTCTAATTGATTAAATGGGAACCCCACTTACTCATTATTAAAGTGATCCCTGAGGTTATTATCTTGCTTATGGGGTGTCATTCATTGTTGAATTTCTCTTTTGTCTTTTTATGTTTTGTTTTTAATAAAATTTTCTTCGAAGCCTTATTTTTTTTGGTTTTGTTAATTGTGGAAAACATAGTTATTTTTCTTACAAATTTTTGGTTTCCACAATCCGCATTCTGCAATCTGCAATGCCGATAGTGGAAGTCTTGTTTTTCATGGTTTCTGAATTCCTTCTTTCCGCAAATCGCAACCCGCAATGTATATTGTGGATGTTGGAAATTTTTGGTTTTAACATTCTCCTTTCCACAAACCGCAACCTGCAATGTATATTGCAGATGTCAAAAAATTATTTCTCAATAAAAATCGAGTTATTAGTTCCGCAATTCCACAACCCACAATCCAGATTGTGGAAATCAGAAATAAAAATAAACAAATCCACAGTCCCATTTCTACAAATTGCGGATTGTGTAAAGAATAAATTTTGAGTTGAAACTTTCACTTCCACAACCCGCAACCCGCAATGCAGATTGTAGATTGTGGAAACCAAAATCAAGATTTAAAAACAAATCACCATTGAAATTTTCTTCCCTGTTTTTTCCCGTTTTGATCTTAACTGTTGATTTCTTATATATCTATGATCCAAATTAATTCCAACATTGAATTTTAGTTAAGTATTTCAAATTTTACTTTCTTCAAGCTTCGAATTTCACCCACAACGAATGTTTTTTTTTTTGATTTTAGATATTCCACTATTCAAACCGAATTTTCAAATCCTTTCACCTCATCCACTACCTTTATTCCTACACCTTCAACTTTTGATGATGAAATTTAATTTCTCAATTGACTGTGCTCGTTCCAATTCCTATTGCTTCCCAACCTGTGCATTTGATTATAGATCCAGAAATGTCAGTACCCACTGTAGAAACAATATCAGATCTTTATAAAGATGAAATGATCTCTGCGTGACAATATTTTTGGAACAAAATCAGCAAAAGGAGATTGAGTCTTTTACTTGCAAGGCCTGGTTATATTTTGATATTGCATAATATCAAAACATCAAAGATTTGTTGGATATATTTACCAAATCTTCCATTGATAGATATTATATTTTGTAATCCCTACTTATGTGGGAAATTTCCCTCTTTGTATTTTTGTAATTGTTATTTAAAGAGACTTAGATCTCATAGGGGGGAATGATAGTGGAATAAAAACCACCTCAGGGAAGTATTGGAGACACTTTGCATTTTGAGGAACTATAATTTTTACATTCTTAATAAATTCAGTCAGTTTCTTTCTACCTCTCTTGCTCTTATTTATCAGATTTATTTGATGAAATATTGGTTTTTCTTTTAATATTTGAACAAATTTGTTATATATTGCATGATTATTAAATACATTAACTTATGTTTTGATTTATCATTACTCAATTTATGTATTAATTATGTCTTAAATGAATTTCTTTATTTAATTCACATATTTATTGTTGCAACTATTTAACAACCATTTACATCAAATGTTGATTTGTTAATTTCCATTTCATTGATAGAACAATCATATGTTTAAATTATTTAAATGAAATAGTTCAAATTTAATTCTTTTGTTTTATTTAGAGTTGATAAGTTTAGATATGATTTATATGTTTATGAATTGGAATAACGTTTTTCAAATGTTTTGGATTTGTTTGTTCTACCTTCTACCATCATCTTTCATAGTTTTAGCTTAATCACGTAGATCAATCTACTATGTCACTACAAATATTCTAGATCTTCCACAAAGGAAGAGAAGATCCATTTGGATCTATCTACACAGTGTCAGTGGAGGCCTAATATCCATATGAGTTGGTCATGCCAAACAATTTGGGGATAGGACCATCCTTGCGTAGGATTGTTTGAATCCTTTCAGATTGGGATTTCTCCTCCTGTTGCTGCCTTGTAATTTTCCAACATTACTTTCCAGGAATTAGCAAATGGCGCTAGAAGGAGGGTCATGACCAACCATTCCTAAACATAACGTTAGTAAGCCTCCTCCTCCCCGATCACTGATTGTTTCTAGAAGTTGCACTCAAGCATCTACATCAACAGTTCAACTAGTTGAGAACCAAATGAAAGTCCTTGCTACTCCTATATTAGAACAAGTAAACATAATTTATGAAATAATCTTTGTGTCACAAAATAGAGGGCCTTTGACTCTCGAAAAATTAAGGAAAAACACTCAGGATATTACTGCCAGGGTAGAACAGAGGGCTGAAGGAAATCAAAACCTTAGAAACGAATTATCCCAACCCCTTTTGATTGATAATTCAATCATTAGCACAAGCAATCAAAACACAACCGAACATGAATCACTCTCTAAAATCTAGACTAATCCATTATTTGAAGAAACAGATCAACTTTAGGATAGTACACAACCTAACGTATTATTTGGTGGACCACCACGTACACCTCCTGTTTCATATTTATCACCATCCAAGGAATATTTTGTCAGTAAAACATATTCAAGTACCTCTTATTCAGAAGAAATACCAATGGAAAATTGACCAAATAGACCTTGGTTAAATCAGGATGCAGTTTTCATTCCTAGACAACAACACAAACTACCCAAAAATACAGAGAAATGGATACCCAAATTTAATCCTTATGAAATATCTCCTATAAAAGACCACATCAAAACCTTCACGCAAGATATTAGGTTAAAGAATGTGGTACATGAAAACGTAATATGTAGGTTATTCCCTTACTCTTTTGAAGGGAAAGCCTCTACCTGGTATTTTTCCTTAGAATCTGGATCCATTAATTCGTGGGATGATTTTGAAAACCTATTTATCTAGAAGTTTGGATGTGATAGCACTACTGAAGATATGGTCATGGATCTATCCTCTTTAAGGATAAAAGGAAAACAGAGAGTTAAGGAATTCAACCAGAGATTCTCCTGTCTTAAAAACAAAATCCCAACCAATGTTCTTCTAGCAGAAGAATTATTGGTTGCTTATTACATCAAGGGCATACCTACTCCTATTTCCATATGGGTTAAGAGATCACACAAGAAAAATTTGCAAGAGTCTTTTGCTAAAGCAATCTCGGTAGAAAATGATATGTTTTGTTTAAAGCACAACCCATACATTCAAACAAATCAACCTTCTACATATAGAAAGAGGCATGAAAACTTCCCTAAACCCACAACACAAAATAAGGATCTGTTTGAAATGGACAACATGAAAAATTTGTTTATTGTGGATTTGAAAAATACCAATACTGAAAATTAGGCCAATAACAAAGGTTTTGTAAGGTCGCCTTTTAGGAGACCTTACCAACTTCCTCAAAATCAAGCTCCGACCAATCCTGATGGAACATTAACTTCTGAAGAAATTTATTCCATATTCATAGCCCTAACTATTGGATATCAAACTGCCCTTGATGACACTAAGGATAATTCTAAAGAAACCGAAAATTATGAACCTCCTGGTGAACAACATGATCAACATGGTAATAGCATTATGTTCTTCTCTGAGTTACCTTTGACTGGAGAAGAAGATGATACCGAAACTATTTTTAATGTACAAAACTCTTAAAATACCAGAATTAAAGGCCAAAATTCACAAGAATACCCACCACCGTCATCCAATCCCAATACAGGTAAAACAATAACACAAAAGGAAACAATCATTCTCGAGATTGAATATAATCTAATTGATGGCTTGAAAAGGGAAAAGGCTAATATATTTTTATTTGAAATTCGAAAAATACCCTCCATGAGAGAAATTCTACCTAAAAGCATGATTTTAAATAAGTCCAGGGAAGTTCAAATCAACAATTCAGAGATTTACTCTACGCCCGATAGTCAAAATCCTGGTGGGAAAATGACTCCTCCTTTCTTACTCACCTTTGAGATATTCAACATAAATTTACATAATTTCATGATAGACTTAGGTGCCTCGTCAAATTTTATGCCACTGTATGTCTGCAAAAAAATTATGCATCATGGGAACCCTTCCCTACCAAGATTGTTGAATTTGATAGATCATGATTTAGGGTAGTAGGGGAATTGAAGAATGTCCTTTTAAAATTATGTATTTATATGAGGATTCACTAGACCATTGACATCATTATTGTTGATATTCCCGAAGCATATGGCATGTCGTTAAGTAGAGACTGGTCAAAGGTTATTTTGCCACTGATTGGTCCCATTTATGGGACCCTTACAATCGGAGACCCAATCAAATTAAGATTTTAAGAGAACCGTATATGAAACAAATAGTCACTAATTTGAATGACCCTAGAGAGCCTGCTATTTACTTTGGCTCATGTATTGAACATTATACATTCGATACTTTTTTTCAAGAATTTTCCTGCTGATTCTTCACCTATTGAGGATGTTGAAAATCTATCTGAAATCATCAATTATTACTATTGTTCCAATGTTCATAATGTGTATAATGTGAATACGAATTTTAAAGTAGATTTATGTTCATGGATTTTGTTCTTTGATGGATCTAAATCTAAATGGAGTTGGTGCAGGTTGTTTGTTGATAGATCCTAAATGCATCAAAATAATTATTTCCTATAGATTGGAGTTTGAGTGCACTAATAATATTGCTGAGTACGAATCTCTTGTCCAAGGAATTAGGAAAGAAATTGATTTGGGCACTCAGGTAATAAAGTGTTATGTGAATGCATTTAGGTGTGATATGTGAATGAACATAATTTCTATGTGAATTATAGTTGAATAATTGTTGAAAGATGGATATTCGTGTATGGGAATAGAATAAAATCGAGAATGATGTTAATTGATTGATTCTTTGGCCAATCAAATGTGAATTCAGATAGTTAGAGAAATTTAATCATCTCTGCAGTTGACTATTTGTTTATGTATGTGCAGGTATGGATGGCTGGCTGAGATTATAGTAGAATCGGATCGACGAATGAGACTGATTCTACAATAGAATGTTGCTCGATATCTAATCATAAAGTCAACAATATGAGAAGGAGCAAGCAGGAACGGTCAAGACCGTGATTGGGGAAGATAGACACTATGGTAAATAATTCACAAAGAGAACATGTGCAGGAGATAAGAGGTCCACAAAGTAAAGAAAAGTCCCATATTGATCACAGATCGATGGATAGGGAAGAATCTAAAAGAGATCAATGGTCAAGAATGGGTTTTGCACGGCCAAGGTAAGAGCTTGTTGAAGCGGCAAGAAAAATAAATCACGGAAGAAATGTTTCGGAAGACCAACTAGCAATCTGTAATTTGCAATTGCGAACATGAAGTCTGTGAAAATGTTGATTTGCGGAAAGATTGGACTGCGGAAATATTGGGGTTTTGGAAACAAGCTTGCGGAAAGGAAACACTAGTGACAACTAAATTCAAAATTCTCTATTGTTTGCAAATTGTTTTTATACGTGTACGATTATTTTCTCGTAAACGATCAATTGCATGGTTTTGTTGAGTTCAAAGTATTTATTTCAACTGTAGTGAAATAAAGAATCTGTTAAAGTCATGTTGAGGATCTTTGGATGGATAAAGAAGGTGAATTCAAATCTAATGAGTTTGTTAGTTTTTGTACTCAAGGATATCTATTTTAGGTTATTTCATTATTTTTTAATCACCAAAATAATTATGTGTTGTACCTCATGCAGTACCTCATTGCAATACTAAATTGCTAACATCTAATGGAATAATTTTTTATATGAACAATGTTCCTAACCAAAAGAACCTATAGAAGGTGTAATTTCTATGAAACATTCTCTATGAAATGTTCTTGTTTGAGTAGTCAAACACCACCAAGGAATATTGTCTTTATCGTGAGGTAAATAAAATGTTTATTCTTTCAAGAGTTGTGATTTTTCTTGAAATGAATAAAAATGAAAAGTCAATAAATCAACAGTTTACCTTACCAAAACAAATCAACAATTTACAACTATAATGAAAAAATGTTCGACTATATGACCATCAAGTTTTATCTTTTTAGTGATTTAATCATGAAACTAAAACACACTAGTATGTTTATTTGGCTAATGTAACATTGAATAAAACTACAATAAAGACACATATTGGACACAAATTTATCTTAGAAACCCGATATAGGAAAACCAACAAGCAACAAATCCTCATGTCTTCCATCTTCTTATATAATGGAGATTACAATAGATATTACAAAGATGTTCAAGATTTCTACAAAGCTACAAGACATTATGGTATTCTATATTCCTCTAGAATATATTTATGTTTCACTACTTTATTAACAGTTGCTCAACAATACCACACATACTATGGAACAACCGATGCCTAGTGAAAAAATGAACCCTTTTCCCTCCTTGTGCTAGGCTTTTAATAACTATAATTACATTCACTAATAAATTTGGGCAGATTTTTCCATGAAATATTTCCATGTTTTGAACATTCATGGATTAATACTTCATTTTTTTTATCATGGCGGAAAAACCGTGACAATATCGACATTTTTTAATTTTCGACGAACTTTCATCTCTATATCGATGATATATGGCTATCTTTGCACACCCGCCAAACCAATTCCAACTTTCAATGGCTCTTGGTTGTTTATGCGCGGATCAACTCATGCATTTTTGTCCACATCTAACTAACAAGATCTCGCTATTTGCATAACGAAGTAAAATTGTTCTGGGTGAGAAGTGAATTCCAGCCCTCTATTGGTTCATATTCTCAGTTCATATTCAAGCCAAAAAGCATGAAGCTAGCGTTGAATGTTGAAGCAAAAGATTGCTTCTATCTTTTGTTCGATCATAGAGAGAAATGCTGAAATGGCTACCCTCAATAATAATAATAATAGATTTGTTTCTTTTCCCCAGTTGTTGCATCTTTTTTCTTGGGCTTGGGTCTGGTTGGCTATGCGTGGTATAGTATTTTATGTATATGACAGAAGCCTCCTATACCCCCACCTTAGGCCATCCATGTGCCCTTATATTTTTGATAGAGACGTTTACACTTGTTCATATATGATGTTGCCATGGATATATAGTATTTGCCATGAAACTGACTACCTCATTGCATCTATCTCTACTACTGCAACCTATTTACCTATACGATGTCAGCGTAGATAATTTTACCTTTTATTTTTCCAGTGGTCCATTGATTAAACTATGCCAAAGAGTAAAATCAAATTAAAAGCCAGTTTACAGCTCCTTTGCGGGAGCATGCCAAGCTGTATCACTTAGCACATTTACTATAGTTGTGGCAAGGTTCTTGGTGATTGATTGAGCACGGATTGAGCATGGATTTCTTTATCAACCATATCTAAAACTAGAGAGATCAATCATACTCTGCAACAATCATCTGGCCATAAATTCATAAAAGGCAAGCATGCATCCTTTTTTGGGGGATACAAACTAACATTGAGGCTCAAAATAACAGTTGTATTCTTCGGGTCATGTACCTTACGAATGAATTTAATAACCTTGCAACTCCCTCCTTTTATCTAAACCAGAGTAATTGCAACAAGAGGGTCCAGTCAACAATGACTCTAGCCAATTCATTTTTTTTATAGACCTGATGCTCCACTAAGCTATTGGTCGTTGACACAGTATTAATTACTTTCCACAGTAGAAGGACAACTTTCATTTGGACGATTTGGGCCACCTAGTGTTCCAATGACCAAACTATCAAGGTATCCTTGTGAGTAAAATCAAAGGCCATTTCACAACACTTGTTGGCATCAATGAAAACTTCAGTCTGTTAGACACAATGCTCATTGAGAAGGGGGGTGAATCAGTGAGCTAAGGCTTCAACTCAATTTCAAGTTTTTCTACCAATCTTATCATGCCCGTAGCTATCTCTGTCATCAACTTTGCTTGTCTATTGTCATGTCACCATCTCCTTGTCATCTTTGCACCAACATCTTTGTCTTGCCCAAATCATCTTCAAATGACCACAGAATCAGTCGTTTGACTCTCTATATGTTCCATGATTTTCATGCTTGCTTTTCAATGTCATTATGCATGTCCTTAGTCATCTCTGTCCTTCAGGTCTTGTTTCAACTACACCTTGCCATGTCATCATGCTTAGACACCTCTTCGAATCTCTATGTTTTATTTATTGTTTTAATGAAATAATAAATTAAAAATTCTTCTAAACATTGCATCTCTCCAATAGTAAGATGTGTCTCTTCAAAACTCTGTCTTAATTCTTTTTATTAATTTTCTGTTTATTTTTCTAAATACATTCCTGTTGCTTCTTATTTAATAAACTATGTTTATTATTTTTCACTAACTTTGCAGGTCCATGTTTTGCATATATGACCATCATAATGCAAACTGAAAGTATTGTTGGATAGCCACCTCAACAAGGATCAAATCCATGTCACCTTTTGAACTTTTTGATACACACGCATTATCTAGAGATCATTTGAAAATAGGCTTCCAAACTGTTTAATTTAACACTTAGACAAACTTGTTTTTAACTTGTAAAAACAATTTTTCTTCTACTTTGGAAGATTGATTTCTCCCTCATGTGATTGCCATAACGAAACCTACAAGCATTGATAGATATCCATTTCAACAAAGAACAAGACCATATCACAAGATAAATCTGTTGACACATACACAACCTTTAGCAAGCATTTC
The DNA here is from genome assembly GCA_001517045.1 of Pseudotsuga menziesii. Classification (NCBI taxonomy): domain Eukaryota; kingdom Viridiplantae; phylum Streptophyta; class Pinopsida; order Pinales; family Pinaceae; genus Pseudotsuga; species Pseudotsuga menziesii. Next base: position 268,212 of record LPNX010143147.1, on the reverse strand, counting down.
AAAATAGCTTCTCAACCTCTTTTGAACATCAAAACATATTTCTTCCCATTTTGGAAGACTCCTATTTCACACGTGTGAACACTCTATGGAGACCTGAAGTCAGGAGTAGATGGACAACTTGCCAAAGAATGGATCCATGACATTTCATAAATTTACTCACACAAAGACAGCCCTTGGTGGGCATGTCCAACTGACCTCTCAAACTCCTGTTTTTAGCACTTGGTCAATTTTCTTTTGTTCTCACTATGCAAAATGTTATTTTTCCTATTTTTGGCAAATTGATATTTTGCATATGAGACCATCATAAGACAACCTAAAGGTATGGATGGATAGTCAGTTCACCAAGGAACATGACTATGCTACCTGATGAATTTTATCATCAAAATAACCCCTCCTTGTGGGAATTTAAAAATGCCTTTTCATTTTCCTGAATCTAACACAACCATTTTTTTTGTGTTCTTAAATGCAAAATAATATTTTTCTTACTTTTGGAAGATTTATATCTCTGTCATAAAACACTCCACAAGATAACTGAGACCATGGTTAGATGCACCCATCAACAAGATATAGCTTAACACTTTCGTATTATTTTTCTCATCATCCTATGAGATAGGGCGGGCATTTCCCTGAGGCCATTGAGGCAGTTTTGCCAGTACTGGAATAGTGCAAAATAGCCTGAAACTTTATTTTGGGATACCATTATCTTTGTCATCAAACATCTTCTTTGAGAACTGAGACCATGGTGAGATAGCCTCTTCCACATGCTGTAGGATGATAGCTTCAAATATTTTTTATCATACACCTATAAGGTATGGCTCCACTTTCCCAAGGCCAGATGAGCCAGTTTTTCCAACACTTGAGACAATTTTCTTAGTCTGGTCGAATCTACCTAAAACACTGTTTTGGCAGGTTCATAACTTCTTCCTCAGCTACTTCTAAGAAAATTTGAAGACGTGGCAAGGTAGGCCAAATATCAATATACAAGAGCCCCATATGGTGTGGGAATTTTCTTGAACACACAATTTGTGGCGGGCATTTTTTCGTAAGGCTACCTGAGCCAGTTTTCCAACATTTAGTCATTTTTAGGACTTTCTCCAAAATTTATTCTGAAACCTCGTTTTGGCAGATTCAACTTTTTCTTTAGACATGCTTAAGGAGAAATAATACCATGGTTAGGTAGACAAACCAACACACTACAAGACCCCCATGTGTTGCAGGAATTTACTCTAACCCATAATTTAGGGCAGACATCTTTCTGAGGTTACTTAGCCATTTTTGCTTACTCTAGAACAAACCCCTGTTTTGGCAGGTCCATAACTTCTCTCTTAGGAACTTTCAGGACAAAATGAAGACATGGTTAGGTCGGGAAAACAAAAATCTACATGACCCCCATGTGGTGCGGGCATTTATATTCTCCTATAAATTATGGCGTGCATTTCCCTAAGGAAATTTTTACTAATTTCCCCATACTTAGTCATTTTATTGTTTTTCACCAAATTACCATATATTTCCAAAATGATTGTCATCAATGACAATCCTATTCATCACAGTCTTCATGTTTTTCTTTATAGAAATTGGTATATAGTATACTTCATTTAGAAATATACTTATATCTAATGTATTTGACAAGTTACTGTTTGGTATGGTGTAGGTAAGACAATTACTTGTTTAAACATGAAATCTGTGGTTATTCTGAACACCTATACTGTAAACATGCACCACAGAAACCTAGCAAAAGACAATTACTTGTCACTACAAGGATTTTTCACTATGAATGAAAATGCAAGGAAGCTTGCTTAGTTTAGAGAGACATTAGAGGCAAGGGGAGATGGAAAATGTTATTTCCCTTGCTTTGATTGCAGGGGCTTGGTAGTAGTTGGCAATGGTATGATAATATGGGGATTTTGATTAAGTGTTGAAAAACTGCCCTAAACTAGCTGCCTTATGAAAATGACCACCATAATTCATAAGAAGAAGAAAATGCCTGCCATGACCTTCCATCCCATATTTTGTTGAAATATCTATCTGACCATGGCCCTATTTCTCAGAAAAACTCCTTGAAGAAGAAGATACAGGTTTCCCAAAAGAAGGATTTTTGGTCAAATTAGTCAGAATTGCTCTAGGGAAATGTCTGCCATAATTTGTGGGTTGAAGAAAATGACCGTACCAAATGGTCATCCTATAGGTGTATGTTTTGTCTACCTGACCATTTTCTCACATTGGTTTTATAATGCTTTAGGAAGAAGATATGGATATGCCAAAACAGGGTTTCAGGCAGTCTTACACCAAAGTTCAGTAAAATGTCCGCCTAGGGAAAATGAAGATGATTCTGGGAGTGAAATAAGAATAGGTGTTCAAATTAAGGTGTAATACATCATATAGTATCATTAATTAAGGTTTTGGGTGAAATGAAAAATCCACCATAGGTTTTGGACAAATTATGTAAGTATGGAATTATTGGTAAAATCTGCTTAAGTGGCCTCAAGTGAATGCACACCACCTCTCATAGGATGATGAGAAAAATTATCTGAAAGTTATAGGATCTATTATGTTGGTTGGTGCATCCAACCATGGTTTCCTATTTCCCAAATATTCTCCGAGGAGGAAGATATCAATCTGCCAAAAGTGCCTCTCACCTTCATTTGCACTATCCCAGTAAAATGCCCGCTAAGGCTAGATGATGAGGTTGCAGGAGATAATATTGGCATGGTTGAATTAGTATGATATTATTCACATTGTGTATGTCTCACTCTCCAATTTTTATGAAAAAAAAAATCACCTTGGTGACTTAGGGTTTGAAGAAATTTGTCCAAGTGTCAATAAGCAGTTTGGAAGACCACTTTCAAATGCCTGCTAGATTTTGGGTGTATGTCAAAAGGTTCATAAATTAGAATGGATTTGTTATTTGTTGAAATATATATCCAGCCATACTTTCATGCTGACTTAAAATGTTCACATATGCAAAATATCAATCTTCCAAAAGTAGGAAAATACTATTTTGCATATTGAGAAACACAAGAAAATTGCCTAAGTGTTGAGAACAGGATTTTGAGAGGTCATTTTGAAAATACTGCCAAGGGATTTCCTTATGAAAATAAATTTATAAAATTTCATGGATCAAAGGCCACCTGGACCAGTTTTCCAATGCTTAGCCATGTCCAAGAATTTCTCCAAGGTTTATCCTGAAACCCTATTTTGGCAGACTTATAACTTTCTCATCAGAAATGATTAAGGAAAACTGAGACCATGGATAGATAGATAGTTCAACAAGCTATAGACTGATATGATGGGGTGGGCATTCTATTCAAACCATGAATTATGGCGGACATTTTCTTAGAGTAGTTTTGACTACTTTTTCATACTTAGCCAATTTCCAAAGTTTCACAAAGTTGCCATATTTTTCTAGAATGATGTCAAATTACAACACTGACTTCCTGATAGCACCAGAACACCATTATGTGTTTTTCTAGCCTCACCATACATGCCACATCATCATACTTTCCATGTCATTACTTCCTTTGTCATTCCTTTGTCTTTCACTGAGTTTACCCTGCCATCATTTGTTTGGTTATCCTTTTGTCATTCATTGAACTCCTTTGACATCAATCATCAATCAAATTCAACTTGTATCATATATTATATAAATAATTGTAAGTTATCCATAATTGTAATAATGTAAAAATGACATTTTGATTATCGTGGACTTGTATGATGTCCCAAATTTTGGTTTCTTATTCTTATATAATACAATGGGTTTTTCATCTATCGTATTCTCTAATGTCACAAAATTTTACGTTATTGATTAAATATATGAATGATGTACATTGTGACTATGAACAAAGGTGTAATCAGCGTGCTTATCCAAGCACAATAATTAAGAAATAAAAATAAATATTACTTTAAAAAAAATTATTTGTAGATAATTAATTCAAATTTAATTATATGAATGATTTTCATGGTTACAATGAACAAAAGTTTAATTGACTCTTATATCCAATTTCAATAAATAAATATAAAAAAAAATATTATTATAAAAAAATGATTTTATAATGAGTAATTGAAAATTTGTAAAAATAATAAATATCATTTGGATATCCACGATGTGGAAAAGTTCATCAGTAAACCATACACATTCTATTATTTCAACTAGTTGATGTATCTTTTACATTTCCTTGAACTAAGATAACAAAGTATTTTTACCCATTAGTGCTCTTTTACCTAATGTATGAACCGATGTTTTTTTAAGACATATACACATCGATTCTCTTTACATGATATATGCACCAATGTGTTTCTAATATCAATTATGCACCATCTCACTTTATGCATTTTATATACATCCATTCATGAATGATAAAAAATATGCTCTGATGCATTTATCTTCATCATCATCATCTTCACCATCATCTTCATCATTATCATTATCATCCTCATCATCATCATCGTCATCACCATCAATGTCATTGTCGTCATTGTCGTCGTCGTCGTCGTCGTCATCATCATCACCATCATCATCATCATCATCATCTTCATCATTATCATTGTCTTTGTCGTCATCATCATCTTCATCGTCATCATCATCGTCATCATCATCATCATCATCAAGATCGTGATCTTCATCATCATCTTCATCTTCATCATCATCATCATCATCATCATCATCATCATCATCATCTTCATCATCATCATCATCACCGTAATCATCATCAACATCACCATCTTCATCTCCATCATTATCACCGTCATCATCATCAACACCACCACCACCACCACCATCATCATCATCATCATCAAGATCAACATCTTCATCATCGTCGATATCATCATCATCATCATCTTCAATATCATCATCATCATGTTGATCATCATCGTCTTCATCATCATCATCACCATCAATGTCATCATCTTCATTGTCGTCGTCGTCATCATCATCTTCATCATTATCATCATCATCATCGTCATCGTCATTGTCATCTTCTTATTCATCATCATCATCATCATCATCATCATCGTCGTCATCATCATTATCTTCATCATCATCATCATCATCACCATCAATGTCATCATATTCATTGTCGTCACCATCATCATCAACATCATCTTCATCATTATCATCATTGTCATCATCATCATCATCATCATCATAGTGATGATGATGACGATGACGATGACGACGATGATGACAACGACGACGACGACGACGACGACGACTAGGATGAGGATGATGATGACGAAAATGATGATGACGATGAAGATGATGATGATGACGATCATGATGATGAGGATGAGGATGAGGATGAGGATGACATGATGACGATGATGATGATGAAGATGTTGATGATGATGAAGATGATGATGATGATGGTGGTGGTGATGAAGATGATGATGAGGGCGATGATGAAAATGATGATGATGATGATGATCAAGATGTTGATTAGGAAGAGGGAGACGACGACGACAACGACGACGACGATGATGATAATGATGACGATGATGATGTCGATGACGACGACGACAACGACGACGACGACGACGATGATGATGGTGATGGTGATTATGACAATGATGATGATGATGATGATGACGACGATGACTAGGATGAGGATGATGATGATGATGATGACGAAGATGATGATGACGACGATCATGATAATGAGGATGAGCATGAGCATGACAAGGATGATGATGATGATGATAATGATGATGAAGATGTTATTGTTGATGATGATGATGATGAAGATGATGATGATGGTGGTGGTGGTGGTGATGAAGATGATGAACATGATTAACATGATGATGGTGGTGGTGGTGGTGATGAAGATGATGAACATGATCAAGATGATGATGAGGGTGATGAGGAAAATGATGAAGATGATGATAATGATGATGATGACGATGAAAATGATGATGATGATGATGGTGATAATGATGATGATGATGATGATGATGATGATGATGATGATGACGACGACGATGATGATGATGAAAAAAATGATGATGATGATGATGATGATGATGACGATGATGAGGATGAGGATGAGGATGTGGATGAGGATGAGCATGACGAGGATGATGATGATGATGATGATGATGATGATAATAATGATGATGATGATGATGATGATGATGATGATGATGACGACGATGGCTAGGATGAGGATGACGATGATGATGAAGATGATGATGATGACGATCATGATGATGATGATGAGGATGAGGATGAGGATGAGCATGAGCATGACGAGGATGATGATGATGCTGATGCTGATGCTGATGAAGATGTTGTTGTTGTTGTTGTTGTTGTTGTTGATGATGATGATGATGGTGGTGGTGGTGGTGGTGGTGATGAAGATGATGAACATGATGAAGATGATGATGGGGGTGATGATGAGGATGATGATGATGACTAGGATGAGGATGATGAAGATGATGATCATGATTATCATGATTATCATGATGATGATTAGGATGAGGATGATGATGATGACTAGGATGAGGATGATGAAGATGATGATCATGATTATCATGATTATCATGATGATGATTAGGATGAGGATGATGATGATGATGATGAAGATGAAGATGATGATTATGGTGATGGTGATGATGATGTGTATGCTGATGAAGATGATGATGATGATGAAGATGTGATGACAAGATATTTACCTTGGTCTTCACTAAATTATTCTGAGCTTCACCAACATTATAATAGAATGGTTTTGAGTGATTATTCACTCCTATAAAGAATGCACTTTATGGAACTACCAAACTGCTTAGTTTGGATCTTCCTCTTTTAAGACACCGAACTAGGTCCATAAGTCTTGATTTTTCATGTGCACAAATCTAAGAACAAGAGGCTTCACAAGGGCCAAAAAGTTGTATTTTTTTTAACTACTTCCTTGGATCATATTGAATTGTCAGATTAGTCCTTGGAATGGGTGTTATGAGCAATCCTTAATTTTTCACTCAACTGGTTGCTCCCCCTATCATGTGGATGTCTTCATTCACTGAGCTCCCCCTAAATTTGAGATGATGAAGATGACGATGATGATGATGATGACGAATATGATGATGATGATGAAGATGATGACGATGATAATGAAAATGATGATTATGATGATGATGAAGATGATGATCATGATAATGGAGATGCTAATGAATTGGATGACGATGATGTTGATGATGAATATGAAGATGAAGATGTCGATGATGATGATGATGATGAATATGATGATGATGATCAAGATGAAGATGGTGATAATGAAGACTTTGATGATGAAGATGATGATTATGATGATGATGATAAGGAAGATGATTATGATGAAGAAGATCATGATGACGATGATGATGATGATTATGAAGACGATCATGATTATGAAGATGATGATGATGATGATGATGATATTAATGAAGATGATGAAGATGATAGTGATGACGATGAAAAGGATGATGATGAGGATAATGATGATGATGATCATCGCCGTTGTTGTCGTTGTCACCATCATCTTCGTCGTCTTCATCAGCATGATGATGATGATGATGATGATGATGATGATGATCATCATCATCATCGTGTTCATCCTTGAAGGGACTTATGTATAGGATCTCACTATAAGAAATGAAACCAATACAAATTATGACAAAATCCTAGTTAAATTAAATTAAACTACACTAAATTAAAAACATAGAGTTGTTTAACTATAATTAATTTAAATGCAACAAAATATAAAATATGCAAATAAAAAAACCCAAAATAAAATAAACAAAAGATAAATATGCAAATTAAAAAAACAAAACAAAACACAAAATATAAAATATGCAAAATAAAAAAGCAAAACAAAACACAAAATATAAAATATGCAAATAAACAAACAAAAAACGTATAATTCAAAAACACCCATGCACTAGCTCATTGGCATTCAAAAACACCCGCGCAGGATCTGCTCTGGCTCCCATTTGGGGGTTTTCGATTTTGAACTTTCACTGAAGGATTTGGAACATGCTATGATGTTTTTTTATAGGAAGGGCAGGAGAAGGACTTTTCCTATTAGTGCATCATCCACTCCCTTCGCATGTGATCCCATGCTTCTAGAACCACCTGCCCCACCTCCATAATGGCAGCAATGTTTAGACCTTCAAGTTTGTTTCCTTCTATGTTTTTCTTGATTACCTATTGTTATTTTATTTTATTCATTGTTTTTTTCATTGTTGTGGATGTGGTGGAGATGAAATGGCTCAAATATCCTTGCAAGCATGAAGCATGAGTTGTCCAGGTGAACTTGGGAAATTTAATGTGAGAAATAAAACCAACAGTTATCGAGGAAAAGGAAGAAGGGAATGATATATTTTAATACTTCCATACCCGTGTTTGCTTGTTGAGAGATATTTTGACAAAATTCTTGAATGGAATGTGGTGGTTTTGTGGAGCTATATGATTGCAGGGTACGCTATGAATGGGAATGATGAAGGGGATCTCAAGATGCGTTGGCAAGCGTTGATGATGGGGATGAGGCCGAATGAATTTACTTTCTCGATGGTGCAAAAATCATGGCTTATGATCAGGGTATAATTTTATGGATTTATCTATGGATTTGATTCATATAATTTTGTGGGTATTTATCTAGTTGGCATGTCTGCAAAATGTGGGTTTGTTTCTAGTTTTTTTCATTCCTTTTGGGCATCATGTGAAAATTCCCATGGATTGACAGTTCAAAGCTAGAATGTGAATGTTTTTAATAGGACATGTAAGTGGATATTGTGTTAATTATAATACAATAATTGGTGCTCTGTGGACTCAAAAACCCAATTTTCTTAGGTGCCAAGATAAATTCATGCCATGTTTTTTGTTTAAAGGGCCACCAGGTATTCTATTTGAGAGGAATCTATGTTGGTTGTTACCATTTCAACAACCATTTCAAAAACAAGGCTGTAACAGCCTATATCAACACACTTCCACCTGTTGCCTAAAGTCTGTAATAAACTGCAAATTGTCAAACTTTGACAACCGTCCCTACCTAGAACCACAGTAAACACCAAACTGAATCAAAGGTTAACTATTAGTTGGATGGTGATATTGTTTAAAAGAGGTAAATAAAGTCTGAAAATTTAAATTATTTGCATAGCTACAAGTATGGAATATACATTTGGTGGTTGTCCTATATTGCTAAGAATGGTGTTCAAGGTTTGAAGTGGTTTGGTTTACATTGAATGCAAAACTAAAACTCTTATACACCTTACATTGGTAACCTTCACTGTTGCTATAAAATTGTCATAATTAGAACTGTCATACTGTATTATTGTTGCTATATTTATATGAGTCCTCATACTTGAATGGAAGGTTATTGGTTGGTTAAATACTGCAATTGAATTGTATATGGTTACACGACTAATGATCTCTTGTATGCTAAAGTGCTACTAGATGACCTTGCTACTAATTCCATATATCTTCAATTGAATACATTGACTTGATATCATTTACATTTGCATCTATAAGCACTAAATCAACCTAGTATGTCTTATTCATTCATAGAAGTGATTGATTGAAAGGCACTGGTCACTAATACAATTGTGTAGAAGACATAGTTGTTTGTCCTTGTAATTATATAGAAAGAATGTTCCCTGCAACCAAATGCATTTTCCATGGAACTAGAGTCCATGGCTAAGTTGCCAGAAAGACCATAATAGGTGCCATTCCATGAACATTTTGGTACAGAAATGTGTGGTAGAGACTAGAAATGTGTTACCAGTTACCACTACCAGCCATAAAGACAAGTCCAATGGAAACATGTTTCTACAGCTGGAAAAGAATTTCCATGCCATACCAATATCCATACAACATGTTTTATTCTCTACATCCACCTATTTTGACTTGGTTTGTCTCAGTTTTTTACTAGACTTGAGAAAAAATGCTGGTAAAAGTTGACATTTCCTCTATCTTTCCTTCTCTATCCTTTTACTTAAATTTTTAACAATACCACTAACTGTTCCAGTATGTTTGAGAAAGTTTCCAACCTCATCAGACTTCATATGGAGAAAGTATAATTTCATACTCCATTCAAAATTCAACAGACTTAACAGTTTAAAGGATTTCAGGATTGGCAAGATTACAGTCATTGGATTGGATTCTATCATGTATCAAGGAATGGGATTGGAATTTATTGAAGAGCACCAAGCCCTTTATGTAACCTGATTTTGGTGCCATTGATTGTTGAATTCCTATATCATGGCCTTAGCAAAAATGTACCCTTCACTAAAGCCAAAATCATTGATTAGGCATGAGCTTTTTCTATGATATTTTAAGGCTTGTATTAGGTAGTTTCATCAAAATTGAATGGTGTTAATCGATGTCCTTGGAGGATTGAGGTAGAGCCAAAGGCTAGATGAGGAGGTAGAGGGTGATACTAATGGTGAGGATCCCAATATAAGTGATGGTGGAACTTTTCTTGTCATTTAAATGTTCTTTCTCATTTATTCATAATAATTTCTTTCAAAGTTACAATATAATGTGCTATTTATAAATGAGTGATCACGTTTCCAGTGTGTTTCGATTTTGGAAACACATACTTGTTTCCTTGTATCATGTAACTTAGGTCCACAACCATAAATGGAATTGATTTAACTTCATTGCAATTAAATTTGTGGCACTACTATGAACTTCCCTAGCCATTATTTTACTAGAATTCAATAAACCCTTTTTCAAAGCTAATATTAAATATCAAACTGGAAGCAAGGGAATACTCATTGTAAAGGGCAATGTGTAGTAATAGGAAGAAGATAGAGATTACCAACAAAGGACACACCAAGGAATATTATGGTCAACCAAAAAACATGTTGAGAGAGAAACCAACCTTAGTGAGTTCTGCTTGTGAGTGATCAACTACAGGAGATGTAGATCCAGTAGGGGCAGCATTACCATTTACAACATTATTGATAGCTACATTTGCAAAAAGCATCGGGTGTGTTTCCACCATCCTTATTTTTTTCAGTTTCCATGAGCTCCACCTCCTCCTCTTCTATCAACTAAACCATGAGAGGTTAGCATACACAGATATGCCTACAAATTCATACATCTCGAATGCAGTGGCTTACTAATATAAATGCCTTCATAACAACCAACTGAAATATCTAATTGTGGTAAAAAAAAAAACAGAAGTTGTGAAGAGAATTCTTATACTATTGTTTAGTAATATTATTTGATGCTTGTGGATGGTTGATTGGATGTCTTTGATACTTGATGCTTGGTCAATCGATATCATCCTCAATTGTCTCTTGATAATAAATTATAATCGAGTAAGACCTTTCTCTATTATATTGGATGCTTGTCATTAAAAAGTTTAATAGTGTTCATGTTTCTCAAATTTGGTTGTGTTGATCTTAACCCTTGTTATGTCATCGCAAGTGGTGATATATATGGATGGGTTATGTCTATTAATCCAACCAACCGTACATTGTTTAATTTTTCGTGGTTGTAAAGTTTTTTAAAGTTTTTAAATTTTTATATTAAATAGAATTATTTTAAAATTATTTATTTGATTGTTGATTAGGATATATTTCAGTGACATAGGTTTTGATATCGGATCCTATAGCATTGGTGGCATATCAGATGTCATAGGTGTCAGCTGGATGTACTGCAATTCAATTAAACCTTGAGTACGGTTGTTAGTTTTTCTTTGATAATGGCAACTTTTTGCTTTCGATTTTCAAGGTTCCTCTTGTGTCTTGGTGTATGAACCTCCCGTACTTGAAATTATTGTGTCTTGCTGCATGAACCTCCTGGACTTGAATTATTGGAGTTTGAAGCCCATTATTGGATTTTGAATCCTGAATGTTCTATAGAAAACATATGCTGTTTGCTCAGAGTGGTTTTGAGGTTACTAAGGATTGGAAGACTTTTAGATAATTTATTCGCATACTGTTTCCCATGATTGTCTGCACTATATTCGTTTGACAGAGAGTTTTGGTATGTCCACAGCCAAGTTTTGGTTTGTAGACAATATAATTTTGGTTTGAATTGTAGTTTGAGATTATCAATGGTTAGTGAGGCTTTGTGGAGCTGCACTGCATGTTTTATTAATGGTAGCAAACAGGATGGTGTGGGATTCTTGAGGCAAGATATAAGTTTTTGTGGAACATGAATTGGGTGAAAAATCATATTTAGCAATCACTCAGCAATATGCCAAGATGTATCAGGGATACGGAGAATTAGAATTAGTCCTTGGATTCATGGTGATTTCCCATGAAAATCTAACGAATCCTCGTATAGAGTGTGATAATTTATATGAAGGCCTATGGATGTGTTTCTGTGCTTTAGCTTGAAAGCCCGTCCACCTGTTCATTTGATGAAATGAATATGTAATTCTCCTTCTGTTTAGCTAGTCGGGCAGTAACTTATGACTGCTTTTGATGTAATTCATTTAAGGCTAATGCTAATTTTAGGGTTTTAGCGTTACCACCTCATTTTTCCATTGCATTATTAGGAGCAGTGTAGTAAGTAGTACTAGTGTTATGTTCACCTATTCTACAGTGCATCGTGCTCACATTTTGGATAGGTTTTCCCTACGTTTAACTACTAAAGTTGATTGTTTGTAGCTTTCTCTTGGTTACCCACTATCATGAGGTTCTTTTGCACTAAGTAGTTCTAATGACAGTGGTGCATGGTTTGTCCTCTTTTTGCAGATAAATTGATGAATACATAGCATCCTTGGAGATTTCAGTAGAAGTGCACATAACTTGATAGTCTCAGTCTCTCAGAATACCCTCTCTACGGAGAATTTTCTTAGCATCAATTGCAATTTCCTTTGTGGGTGCACTACATATCCTAGTGTTCGGCCACATACAAGCTTGATAGAACCTCCTAGAATTGAATTATTGGAGTTTAAAGCCTGAATTTTCTATAGCAAACTATTTTTGTTTTCTCAGAGTGGTTTTGAGGCTACTGAGCGGAGCTTTGTAGCAATTGTGGAATGCGAGAGCTTGTCTTGAGTTGTACATGCATAATTTATTTGAGTAATTAGTGAGACATCGACCCCAGCCATAGCATTCTCTGTATAAACTAGTGAAAGCCCGTTGCATGCATCAATTCTTGCAAATTATAAGTGCAGGCATGCATTGCAATAGAAGAACACAATATTCCCTCTGCGGTTTACCATTTCTTGTGTCCAAGATGGCAGAACCTTCTACCAGGAGGAAAATAAGCAGCAATGAGGGCTACCTTGGAGTACTTCCTAAGAAGAAACCCAAGCCTGAACCTAAGGAGAATAAATTCATGTTCAGGGTTTTGCTTCTTAATGGTTTTAATTTAACTCCGCATTAGGAGGATGCCGTTGAAAAGATGTCGGTGGACGAGTTTGTAAGGACTGTTAGGAGAAAATATGAGAAATAAATAATAGAAAAGGGGTTAAGAAAGATCCACTGGGATCCCCAAGTCTATGTGGAAGATGCAATGGGAGAATGAATAAAGATGGAAACATCATATGTAATGATTCTCACAACAAGCCCATGCTTGTAGCTCTGGAGGGTCATCCCTAAACTTCCTCCCCTAAATTATTTCTTTAGTTTTTTTATAAGTCAACAAAAATGTATTTATATGTGTGCTACAAAAGAATTCCATGAGCTCCTCAAAGTGCATTATGTTAGAACAAATATTTCCATATCTAAATATTATTTACTGGAAAGTTTTTTTTTGTAACTAGGGGAATCGACAACTGGAGCTAGGTCGGTACTCATGTGACATGAGGTCCAGGGATCCATTCTCACTACCACTATACCCCTAGGTGCCCCACACCTGCCGCAAGACATGGGACATAGGTAAACTCGGGTGGAATTTGATCTCGTGACCTCCAATTTACAACAAGTGGCTTCATAACAACAAAACTGCCAATGAGCCACAGTCATGCAGGCTATTATTTACTGGAAAGTTAACAGTTCATAGATAACAAAGATTTATCCTAAGCATTTAGTGACAATTTATTCATATAGTAAGACAACATGACTCTTTCCTCTATTTTTTGTTTTATATTGTTTGACAAGATAGTGGTATTAACAGTGTCCACACATTTCAAGTAAAAACCTATTTATATGTGTATTTAATATATTTTTGTCTTAAAATTTAAAATTTGTGTGGTTTTTTCATTTTAATACAATGGTTAAAGAAATCTTGTCAAATACAAACAAAAGTTTCGACATCAGTGAGGCAATGGTATTGTAATATAGCATTTAAATGTGAGTTGATATTCTGGTGGAAAATGTGTGTTGGATAGATTGATTGTTGATTTCCTTCACAGGACATGTGGAATGTGACTCCAGAATCACATCTCTTGGTGGAATTACCCCAAGAACACACTTTCCAGATAGCATTAGCTGATTTATGCCCATTTTTTATTTCGTAGAGTATTTTGATATTTTCCATGCCTAGCAAATTGACCACTTGTGTATAGGTCTAGGAATGGAGTATTTATTTAAATTATAAATTTAATTTTCAGCCAACACAATGGTTTTCTGTTTATTAGGACAACTCTTTGGAAGTGGTATGGGCCAATGGACCTGGAGAAAGGCGATTGATAAGGTAAGGGTTCTTACATTACCTACATTCTCCCTAGGCATTAATATTTTATATGACTTGCTTGTACCTGTCATATAATACAACTTTTCTATTTTCATTTCTAGCCTCTTCATCATGTTTCCTATCCAATTTTTGTATAAAAACATAAAAATATAAGACTTAACTGTCTTTGTTGTGTTCTTGCTTTGACATTCCCTTCTTTTAGCACTCTTATGTTCTCTATGTGCATTGCCCACCTCTGTTTTTTAACCACTTTCCCTCTATCAAAACTGTTTGTTTTTAGCTTTTGGCTCCATTTCTTCATCACTTCTTTAAATTACTATTCAAAATTGTGTTTTATTTTTCATTTTCTACCAAAAGCTTGGAATCTTTTGTTCCTGTTTATTTTCTACCAAACCAAAATATTGCACGAGAAGCCTTTTTTGGGTGGAAATGGAGGTGTCTTTCTATCCTCCAAGATTCTTCCAACCTTCTCATGGGGAAGAGGAGTCTCGAGTTTTAAAACCTAGTAAGAGAAATTATCCTTTATCCTCCATCTCTGAAGCTACCATTTGTAGTTATATTACAAGTGTATTATGATAGATTTCTTGGTTTGGCATGGGAAGCTTTGTTGGGGTTGAAACATAGGTATTCCATTCTATAGCATTTGTCTTGTAGTAATAATTTTAAGGAATTGCGATGATATTACCACCTCGTGGGTCTTGTTTGACAAATATCTAATGTCTAGCTTAGGATTTTCCTATTGAATATTTCTGAAGTGGATCTAGTTATTAAGGAGCAGATTGGGTTTGAACCATTCAACCCTATCTACTCTTTAATCACTAAAGCCTCCATGAGATCCTCAATTGACCCCATCTTCCTAACTTGGATTTGTTAGGCACTAATCACATCTTTTATTCCATTTTAAATCTTATCTCATCTTTCATTTTCTGTTTTATAAGATCTGAAATTTTTTGTCATTTACATGTATTAAACTCATCTGTAAAAAATCAAATCGCATGGTAGGTTTGCCCTAGTTTGTGGCTGGGAATTGCCTTCTGGAAATATGCTCTGTAGTGTTGATTAAATCTGGTCTAAAACAGAAATAAAAGGTTCATTTGCAGGGTTGAAAACTTCAGATTAATAAGTGAAATTCCTATATCTTCCCTAGTTTTAGCCTCATGTGTACCTTATTTCAAATCTAACTCAAAGTTAAAACATTATGTTTTCACAAATCTTTGTTTCTGGTTGGAAAAGACATATCATTTGCAAGTTTGTAGCAGCATTTAATTTATTAATTTAGATCTCAAATTTGAGGACATTTTCACATATACACTAATAAATTCTCAAACCCTGATTCTTCACTACTAAAATCCCGTGTAGCATCAACTAGTCCATTGATCGTATCAATCCATTTAACACTTTCTTCTGGAACTAGATCTTGTAATTAAAAATAATGAATCTCAATAGAAGCTAGAGCCTAGAACCTACTGCCTTTACAGGACAGATATGGTGTTAACACTTTCCATTGCAGATAACATTGTAATACCTACAACATCTATGATATAGCCCACTTGAATGGTGGTAGAGAGACTTATTGTAATTTTTAGTTTCTATTATTTTATGCTTGGTTTTTCTTTTTGTCATTGTTCTTTTCTATCACCTTTCTATTTTCCTGCTAAAAACATTGGAATTTCATAGGATGCACATTGGACCCAAATGAAACCATACAATTTTCATATGCACATAGGGTGTGAATAAGACCATTATGTAAGGACCCTATTTGGCTGTGATGAATAAGTATGAAAATATTACAAGTAATTAGAAACCGACATGGAAATGTGTACATCAGACCAATATACAATAGATGCTATGTTTTGAATAAGTGCTTACAATATTTAATCTAGGAATATAATCATGCCACTAGAAATAATTGAATGGGATAAGTTATCCAAGGTATTGATTTATCAACTGCTGATTCTTGAAGTGTATCTATGGATTCACTTGTCCATAGACACAAAAAATCCATGAGACTACACACCAATCACAAGCACTTATTGAAGATCCAAAACCGTGGAAAGGAATGTGCCTTTCCACGGTTTTTTAAATTTTTTTGAAACCTCCATGTTTCGTCACAATATCGATGAAATTTTTTCACGGTATTATAAAATCGTCTAAAACCCGGGTGGCTTTCCACGAATATTGTCACTATAGCGACACAGTTTCATGGAAAAATTACCATTCAACTTGCAGATTTCATCGATAGAGATTGGTTTTCCACAGTTTTGCATGGAAGAAATTTCTGTTCAAATTCCAGAATTCATCGATAGAGAGACAAACGTTGGTTGAAACTATTCCATGGTTTTGCATGGAAACAAAATTTTTCCTAACAGTTTTTGGCCATATTTCTATCGTTATAGGGACGACAATTTTGTCGATAGAGTGACAAAACGTAGAAAATGAATTAAAAAAAATCATTTTCAAGGCCACCGTATAGAAGACATGTCGTGACTATTTTTCATCTCTATATCGACATCTTATAAAGTTCATCATTATAGTGACGAAATAAGTGCCACAAAACATTGTGACCATTATTGTCGTGATTGAGACGACAAAACGTGGAAATAGAAATGAAAAACCATTGCCAAATTCCTCATTCCTTCTCTCATTGTGATCATAGAGTACATCAGAGTGGCAATCAAAAGAATTGTAGGTGTCATGTATATCGTTCAATTCTTCAAACAATTGAACCAACAAATTATTATGATCTTCATGAATTTTCAGAGCAAGTTCCTTAAATTTTTCCTTGGAGAATTTTGAGAAAGAGGAAGCACCAGAGAGGAACCGTGAATCCTTCAATTATTTATCAAGGCCTGTGATTTTTCTTGTATAATCCACACTCAACTCTTGTAATTCCTTGAGTTGTTGTTGAAGCACTTGATTATGAGCCTGCATGTCTCTAAGATGCCTCTCATAACCATATTTTATCTGCTACATCTTAAGTTGATGTTGTTCATCGATCTAGAGCTACTCTTGCTTGAGCTTTTGCAATTCTTGTTCTTTCATCTCAATTTCTTTATTCAGGGAGGAAACAGAGTCATATTTTTCCCCTGCAAAGGCTCCCATGGAAGAAACAGTCTCAAGAGCTTCCTGTCTCACATTAGTGGAGGCTCTTTTCCATATGACCTGATTAGGGACAGTGCCTTGCACTAGAGTCCCTTTCCTAGTTCTTTTGGAACCATTTTTCACCAAATCCTTTTCTGATTTGATCCATAAGTAGTCCGCCAGGGAGACCATTGCATCTTCACCAAAGTCTATTATCTCCACCAAGGCAGGTGTTGACGTTTCTGAAACTGTGACTAAAGGCACAGATTGGGAAACATCACGAGTAGGAAAAGACATGGTTATTTGGGGAATGGATATGGATGGCATTGGAGAACCGGAGCCTGAAAGTGGAAGATTTGAGGTGGTGGATGAAGTGATAGGCTCTGAGAATACAACTGAAATTGGAACCACATCTAGCTTCGAAGGTGAGACAAATTTTTTAACATGGGATGGTTGTATGGATACATTTTCAATAGAGGCATCTAGTTGGTCAATTGTTGTGGCATGTGGGACTAGAATATACGATGACATGACAACATGAATACTGATAGGGATGGATGGATGAATAAGATTTTGTGTAGACTTTTGAAATATAAACAGAGCATCTGAGAAAGACAACTACCCCGTTCCATGAATGGAGCAAATATTGCAGAAAGTTGTAGGTGCTGAAATGTTCCCTTTGTTAGATGGTTTCTCTGGTTACAATAATGTATTAGTTACTCCTTCTAACCAACTTAAAAATGATTTTAGAATTCCTTGGGGAAATTTTTCTTACAGAAGAATGCCTTTTGGATTGATTAATGCAGGTGCCACTTCCCAAAGAGCTATGCATATAGATTTTAGAGGATTGATACATAATTATGTAGTAGTATATCTTGATGATATAACTATCTATTCTAAAAAGAGGAATGATCATCTGTTTTCTCTTAGGCAGGTGTTTGAAAGGTGTAGAAAGTAAGGTATCTCGTTGAACCCAAATAAGTCCATTTTTACAGCCACAGAAGGTAAACTTTTGGGATTTATTGTTTCAAAAGATGGTATGGTTATTGATCATGAAAGCCAAAATTGGACTACCTAGCTCAAATAAATCCATGCAGTCGTTCTTGGGTAAGATCAACTTCGTTAGAAGGTTTGTACCTAACTTTGCTCAAATTGTTAGGCCATTACAAGACGTGATAAAAAAAAATGTACAATTTAAATGGTTAGATATTCAAAAAGATGCTTTTGCTAAAATTCAGAAAGCTATCCCAGAAGCTCTTGTGTTGATGTCACCTGATTTTGATAAATATTTTATTCTCTATACATTTGCCACAAACTTTTCTTATGCTGCTCTCTTACCACAGAAAAAAGTCAAGGACATCAAAATTCATATTTCATTTATGAGCTCTACATTTAAAGGAGATGAATTGAATTACTCTCAAATTGATAAGCATGACAATACAATTTATAAGTTTGTAAAACATTTCAGATCCTATTTACTGAAATCTGGAACTAAGGTTGTTGTCCCTTATGCAACAATAATAAATGTTTAGATCCAGAAGGAGTTTGATCAAAAACATGCCCATTGGATGATTGTGCTTCAAGAATACGACTTGGAGATCAATCCTGCTAAGATTGTTAAAGGACAAGTTTTGTGTTTACTTGCTTCCCAATCTAATGATACTGAGTAGGAACAACTACAATGGAAACAAGAGGAATATATATCCGAGGATACTGTAAATGTTATTTCTGCTCCATCCTCTCAATGGTATGATGAAATTAGGTTTTTTCTCACTCACGACCATGCTCCTCAAACTTTAGATTTCAAGAAGCATATGGATTTAAGATTGAGAGATGCACCTTATCAGTTTATTGATGGTGTGCTTTCTACAAGAAATTATGATGGTGTCTTCCTTAGGTGCCTTGAAAAGAAAAATATTATAATATCTTGTTGGAATTACATGCAGGGCCTACAGGAGGACACTATTCAAGATAAACAACAACCCATAATATCTCGAGAGCTGTTTATTATTGGGCAACCTTATTTAAAGATGTGTATGCTTTTGTCAGAAAATGTCAAGCATGCTAAAGATGTGTTTGTAAGGTTGAGAAATATGCATTTCCCCTTCAACCTGTCACTTTGCAGTTTCCCTTTCAATGACGTGGATTGTATTATATGAAGCCTCTTGATATCCACATTTCCTCAACATGCTTAACCTTTCATTTTAAAACTAATTAAATAACATAAGCTTTTTTGAAAAAAAATTGCATAAACTTTTTTTTATAAAGAAATCTAACGATATTAAACACAATTACTATTATCATTTTCTTCATGATTAATGCGATTATTTCGTTAACCCAAATTAAAAATGAAATATTAACCCCAACTAAATTTGTATTATATTACAATCTATTCATTGATCTTCTTATTACTTATTTCACAAAAAGAAATTTCCATCAACCACAATCTTTGTTTTAACTTTCTTTTGAAACATAACACTATTAGAGTGTTAAGTTTAAAAAATTAATATTAAATCATTTTTTAAATGTAATATTCATCTTTAAGTTTAATATTAGCTTCATATGGTTTCATATTATTATGTTACCAAATATGATTCCGTAATCATAATAATAATATGGTTTAAAACAAACTATGGTTTCATAATATTTGTTTTTAAGGAATACAATATTTGTTTTTAAATCTATTATTAATTCTATTTGTGCTATTGCTCAATTTAAATAGTGAGTTATGTTTCTTGAATAAATTTCTTTGCTTTGGAGAAATTTAATGTTGTTTTCTTTCTCAATAAATAGAGTGAGTGTTTGTTTTATGCTCTTATTAAAACTTCGAGAGATTGTCATTTTCACATTAGAACATTTTAAAAACTAACATGGCATTAAAAATATCACTTTAAAGCTAAATTACAACAAAATATCAAATGCTTTAGGTTAATTTTGATAACTAGATTCTAACTAAGCCACATTAATCATTGTTTTCGATCTTTTCAAAAATTTTAAAATATATTTAAGAGGTTGTAGTATTGTGGTGATTTTACAAACTTTTAAAAGTAGTTTTAGATTTTAAAATATTGATTTTTATTGTAAATCATACTCAATAATTAATATGCTTCACGCTAGAGTTCTCAAATTTCACATTTCAAGGCACTCTATCACACTAGCAACTCAATCTCTTATCATTCACCCATCACCATCATGTACAGAAATATTGAAATTCCATCTAAATCCTTTATCTTTTAAATAAATTTCTTGTAATAACCTCTTAATATTTAAAACCTTAAATATTAAAACATTCAAATATTATAACCATATTCAAACATTGATATCACTTTAGTTAGGGTTGTTCAAAGAACTTTAAACATATTCTCCATTGGCACAAAAAAAACTTAAATATAATGTATCACTTCTATATTTGTTGCAAAAAATATATCAACCATGTAATGCAAATATTAATTGAGCTACTTAGATATCATTGTAATGCAAACAAAACATATCAATGTAATGCAAATAATACTTGACATATTGAGATAATTTTATAATTAATGATATGATACAAATATTAGTTGCCAATTCACTGCAACAATATTATTATTTTTCAGTGGATTAAGAATTAATACATGGGGGATATAGATAATTAATGACCTAATACAAACATTATCTTCCCTCATTTCCTATGCTTCCACGTACTACAAATATATGGAACTAATTTGTGCAGGTAACAAATTGATTTGCATAGGTAATGAGCCTATTAATAGAGTGCCATAACAATATGATATTAACTACCACAAATATTACCTGCACAATCAAATATATGAAGTGGTACCCCTTTGAGTGTCATCCATAGCATCCGTGTAACCTATTTTAACCACAAAATGGGTCAATATTAGATTCTATCGAGAAAAAATGATTTGCACCTTGAAAGATTTTCTCTCAACACTTAGTAGAATCAACTTTAAAATAAATCTATACCAATAATGATATCAATAAATATATATTACATTATATTCAAAATAACCTTATTTTACATATTCATTCATTGAACTCATACATCTAAAAATGCAAAATCTTCCTAACATTGAAATTATGTAAATGAGCAAAATCACTACTTATATGAATCAAAACTATCAACCTCAAAATTTTAGAATAGAAAATATATTAACAAAATAGCGTGTATATATATATATATATATATATATATAAGAATAGCATATATTTGGATTTATTTTATTTTCAAATTTTAAAAATTCAAAGAAGATCAAATTCTTAAAAATATAAACCTCTCTGTTTTACATATTTAAAAAAATTGCATCTCAAACAAATTGATTAAATACATTAAGAAAATTTGGCGTTAAATGGATCTTCGAAAGTCCAATGTGGCTTAAACCATAGGCTGCATTTTCTGGGAATCGCCTATACATGAATGACTGAGATATAGGTATATACAATACTGATAAGTTCCATTCTCATTTTCTGAACACAAAATTGTGATTTGCTATACATCTTTAGATGCCTTAGTGAACTTAGTAGGATTCATATATTTTTAGCTGTTTTAGTAGGATTAATAGATGCAACTTTGTAGGAGGAATGAATATTATTTTTTTTATCCAGTTTCAATTTTTATAACATGTATATTTTTGTTGAGCCATTATGAATGTATGAGTTATGAATGATTATTATCTCAATTCTGATGTTGATATGATATTATGACAAGTGGATAAATCTTTTAACAAATGGTGAAAAATATTTTACATACCATAAATTATTTAATGATGTGGGGCAGCACTGCCAGTCATTAAATCTCAACCTGTTTGAGATCTAATGACTGACAATGCTAACAACATTAAATAAAGTATGACATGTCAAATATTACATAACCAATAGTAAACCACATTAATTTTTGAGGTCACTATTAGCAATGTGCATCGTAGGGTATAATAGACGCAACCTTCTGAACACAAAATCCTGCTATCCTAACAAAGTAAAGGATCAAGAATTGGTTTGAATACAAAAATAAAGCAGAATCAAGAAGTTATGACTTGTAAGCCACCGCAATAACTCAGACTTCAGTGCTTCAAAGATGCCAGAGAGTGGAATGGTACCGTCACCTTATGCGTACCCATCAGTCAGCTTCCATTTTTTTTCTGTTCTTTTCTCTGTTTCTGAACACAAAATCCTGCTATCCTAATAAAGTAAAGGATCAAGAATTGGTTTGAATACAAAAATAAAGCAGAATCAAGAAGTTATGACTTGTAAGCCACCGCAATAACTCAGACTTCAGTGCTTCAAAGATGCCAGAGAGTGGAATGGTACCGTCATCTTATGTGTACCCATCAGTCAACATTCAGATTCCATTTTTTTTCTGTTCTTTTCTCTGTTTCTGTTTACTCGGACACACTACATATCATTAGTTTTGTCATAGTAATACTAAGACTGACAGGTTGCATGATAGATTTTGCTTTCATACGATCTGTACTAGGGCTAAAGAATGGACAGTAGCCATCCTACATATTCGCATGTTCACTCATTTATCTATTTATTTGTAAATTGCAGTCTTACTAACAGTACCACATGCTGCGATTCAAAGGTTGCAGTTGAAAGGACAATATATTGTCAATATATGTTCAATGCTAATTACAACGTACTGGATCAGCTTTTCAGTTTGACATTGCACAATTATTTGCATGTGAAACCTGTAAGAGTACCAGACAAGTATGTATTACTTGTATAGCTATGCACATGCATCAACTGAGTAAAATAATTAAATTAATTCTAGGTATAGCTATGCACATGCATCAACTGAGGAAAATAATTAAATTAATTATTATTTTAAACAGGAGTTGTTAAATCATATGACTCATGTGTGGAGTTTTTAAATCTGGGAAAATTGCAAATCAGATTATAGAAGTTATGATTTTGTCAAATTATTTAGATTAAAAAAAGTTGTTTTTATGAAAGTGTGTAAAGATATTTTGCATTTTACATTTTCATTTTCTAAATTCCAATTTTATTAAAAAATACATATAATTTGCTAGAAGATTAGTCTGTTCCAGCATATATGGAGTTCAAGGTAAGCTTTGAGAGCTAGGACAGCCATGAGAGACCATGCTTTCACCATGGATTTTATGATCACTCTATGATATGGGTCAAACTAACTATTAAAAATTATCTCAAGAAAATAAGAACTTTGATAAGTTGTTGTTAAATTGGTAATTTTGTTAATAAGAAATATAGAATACTAAGACATCTATACTTTATCTAATTAATCATTATATATGACATGTTGAAACTCTTTATTTGAAAGAGGGAATTTGGATGCTGCCAAAATTGTGTAACACAAATCATGTGGACATATCTTTTTGGATTTACTTGAGAGAGATCAAATAATTTGAGGTGTAAATTTTTAGTGAACTCCGTAATTTAATAATGGTTCATGTGCTTATAGAAAAAAGTATCTAAGTTTCATTTATTTATTTTTAATTTTAATCAATTGACATATATATGTTTTTGGTGTTTAACTTTGAATTTTATATTAAATTCATGCAAAATTTAATTTACTTAATATTTTATTAAAACACCATTGTATGATGAAAGATGAAACATAATTAAAATAAAAATAAAAAAAGCAACAAAATGTGGATAAATATGAAATAAATCACTTTGAAATATCACATACCCATCTTTCACTATGATTTTTTTTTCTTTAACCTTTAAACTGAGCAAAACAATGCACTTGCAAAAGAAACTAGACAAAAAAATGCACTTGCAAAAGGATTATGTGTTACTTATGTGTTATCCTTTAAATTAAGCTCCCAGAGAGTGGAAGGGTGTCCAATCTTTACTTGGGGAAGATACATTGTGTTCAAGGTTTGTTCTACTGCAATAGGCTTATATAGTAAAACCTATAAATCTATTGTTGAAAAAGGATAAAGCATTTGAATATACCACCTAAATAAAGGAAGCTTTCACAAACATCAAAGCACCACTTCTAAGGTTTTGATAAGCCCTTTCTATTCTCCTCTTTTTTATCCTTTTTTTGCTTATGAAGAAAGCATAATCACCATCCTTACCCATAATAAACACGAGAGTAAGGATTTGCATGTTTCATTCATGAGCCTTACTAATAAGTTAACAACATAAAGCTAACAAACCATTCAATTACCATAATTGAAGAACAAATCATCTATCTCTAATAGGTTTAAGTAACATAGATATTGCACAACCAATTACTCAGCTTTGTCTACCAAAACATAATCACTATTAAAACTAATTATTAAATTGCATGAAGTCAACAATAAAATCATAGAGATATCACTTCCCTTGAATATTCATTGCATACTATTAACCAAGTACTAATATACAATACCATTGTCAGTACTAAATTACTAATATATAATACCATTGTAGATAGAAGCATGAAATAGTTAAGTATTAATATACAACGCCATTGTAAGTACTAAATTACTAATGTACAATATCATTGTACATATAGAAGCATGACCTAGTTTTCAAGGTGAATGAGCATAATAACAAAATAAAATAATAAGATTTGAACATAAATAAATAAATATTTGTTTAGTTTAATTTTTTATTACTATTTAATATGTAGTACCAAAATTTCACTGAATTATAGATTTTATTATGCTCTTAAATCTCTCAACACAATTGCCATCCATAGCTAAAAAAACCTAAAAAAAACTAAAGTACGAGTAATGGAAATTCCTCACAAAGGTGTGTTTTCATCTTGAAGCCGCCAACCACAATGCCTAGTAGGTAAATTATAAAGGCAAGTTGTGATATATCACAGGTTTTGCAATCAATTGCTCCACGCAATTATTTAATGCATGCAAAAGAGATTAAACACCAACTAGGTTCAATACCCTCTTACTCTCAAATGCTACCACAAAGCTGGCTTAATAACATACAGTATATAAACATTCAAAAAATTAAGAGGGCTCTGGCACACGGGTCCCCTCACCTCTATTCTTGTTACCTATACATTAAAATAAGAGAGGTATTTTCTCCACCGAGCACCCAACCTATACACACTTCAAGATCAATAAAAGGAAAAAAAAGTCAAACTATTACATGTCCCTCCCAGTATTAGGTTGTATTGGATTTTTTTTATAAAATTAAGAGGAAATTTCAAAATCATTTTGGATAATAGGAATACAGTAAATTTGATATATTTTTTGATACATATTTCAACATAAAAATTATTTAAATTTTATTGTTTAATTTTTATTTTTTCTTCAATATATAATTTTATCCTTAGTTAATGTTAGTTTTACATTTTTAAGTTTAAAGCTTTAAAATTTATGATATATATTTTGTTTTATATTTTATTTCTAAATATCAAATATATGATTAGTTTTTATATTAAGTTTATTTTATAATATAAATATAAGGTTTAGTAACTCTTTCTAATACTAGATATTAGATATTACATTTTAGTTATTATAATATTTTTTGGAATACATTATTAGAAATTGGTTTTATTGTTTTGTAATTTAATTTTGGTATTTTAATTATTTCATATTTTTATAAATACATTATTAGATTTAGATGTTTTAATATTTATATTTCAATTTGTTTTTGATGAAAAATAAATGTTATATGTAAGCAAAGTAGGAGTTTGGAAAATTTCTAGTGTTTCTTTGAGACTATATAAAAGTTTTAATGTTTTCTTTGTTTATTTTTATGATGAAAAGTTTCAAATATAGATTGTATTCGACAATCAAAATGATCCATGACAAAGCATTTTTCAAGTTAAATTCCAATACTGCATGTAAATATTGAATGGTTTATGCATATTTTAAAATTTCTAAAATTTGAAAGATATATTTTTTTAAATCTATAAACTACCTATTCCCCTATTTTTCTGTACTAGATTTTGTAATTAAATATTTTTCAATATTCTAATCCCTATTGGTACTCAAATTATACTATTATGATTGAAAGGAAATAAAAGCAGCCCACTACAGGTCTCCCACTTTACAACAACTCTACAACAGGTTATGCATACCTCAAGAAAGAAAGGGGCTCAACCACAGGCCTCGCCCTAACTCTGCAGCATATTTTATATGTATATATGTTTTTCAAAATAGAAGATCTCGACCCCATAGATCGCCCTATCCCTGTAACACATATTCAATAAAAGAGAGAATGGGAGGCCAGCTATTACAAGTCACCCCCATATGTTTTCTCAAAAAACCAAATAAGAACAGTCGCATACATTCTTAACAAGAATTCAAAAATACAAGGAAACCCGTGTTGGCAAGAATTCAAAAATATAAGGGTTGGTTTCCATATAGACTACCTATCTTTTAGGTTGGAAAACCAGGAAGTCTAAAACCACAACATTTGCACCTGGATACAGGTGACGTGACTGTATCTAGGTGAAGTGACTTTTTGGATGACCACTTCTCTGGTTGTTAAAAATATGTAGTATGTTGTAGAGTAATTAATGTTGTCAGCTTTGTGGGCTATTGGATCTTAACTTGTTTGAAATCCAATGACCTACAAAGCTGCTATGACAACATTAATTACTGTGCAGCATGTTATATATTTTTGGCTACCAATACTCCACATGCAATGCAGCACAACCTCAAAGCTATATGCAGTTGGATCTCAACCGGTTAGAAATCCAACTACCCACTACATGTAAAATATTTTTCGCTTATATTTTTAGCCCTCCCAACGACGGCTAGACGTGACTCCTATGGCGGCGACCCCCTCTGAGCCGTGCTTCTCCAGCGCCCCTTCTCTGCGGTGACTCCTGTGAGGTGACTCCTCCTGCGAGGAACTGTCCGCCACCTCCATGGAGGTAGAGCATTGAATTCGCCCACCAACTCCCTAACAACCTGGAAAGTAAGAGAAGGGAAGCCCAATTACGCCCAATTCTTACCTCTAGTCTTCCCACGAAGATTTAAACGTATCCCTTTGTAGAAATTCGTCCATATGAATCTGTATCTCAATGATGAAATTAGTTCCTATATCTAAATCCATGAGCAGAGAGTCAGCATATCTTACAGGCTTTGAAGGATAATCCATGAGCAGAGATCCAAAGCATTGATAAACGCCTTGTGCAAGTGGTATTCGATACTTTTCCTCCTTATCCATTTTCTGTTGGATCTTTCTCATGACTTGTTATATTGTTGATCTTATTAATCTACCGGAACCTCCTTTTCCTTTTTTTTTTCCACTTTACCAATTCATCAAGATTGATCTTAACCCTTTCAATGATAAGATATTTATCTTGCTTGAGACTTGGGATTTTGTGCCTTTTTTCTTTCACCTAATTATGTGCCTCAAACATGCCCTCCTGCAATATAGACGCATAAGTCCTCAAATCCTCTACACTTCTCTTCTCATAAACATTTTACTGATATTATTTGTTGAAGTACTTTTTTTTCTTAGAGGAAAAAATACCAGTCTTTGTTATTCATATGAATCAAAAGACATCTTTTACATATCAGCATGACTGCCACATTAAAAGTGACAATTCAATATAGCTGCCAAATCAGGTCCATCACATATAACTATAATTGACAATAACATAACAGCAGAATCAATAAAGAAAAAGTCTGATCATAGCAGACTTTTCTCATCATCCCTGAATATATCAGGTCAGAATGTACTGAGAAATATCGAAGATGAACTTCAGAACATACAATCAGAGCAATATATGCTGGCAAGAAGAACTCAACAAGAACAGAAATTGATACGCAGTCCACTGCTAATAACAAGCTGAATAATAGATGAAATCAGCTACTCTAAAAAAGCTTGAGATTGCCATGGTTTACAATCAAACCATCCATATATTCTGAAAAAGAAACAACTCCCATATCCAATTTCAGGCCTTGTTTGGAGAGTGTATCTGCCAGCGAATTATGCTCACGATATGTATGTTTAAAGATCATCGGCGGGTCCTTTTGAAGCATAAATCTTATATCACAACACCAGTGCCTCAGAGATGGAACATCAAGTGCAGAATTTCTGTTAAGCCAAGAGATAATAACCATGGAGTCCCCATAAATAAGCTGCAATGGTATACCCATCAATAAACTGACTCTAAGAATGCCCCAACATGCCAATAACTCTGTTCTTGTATTCGAACTGCTCCCACAGCCCATTGAAAAACTTAAGTAATATGAATCATTTATAAAAATCACATATCCCGATCCACCTATATTCTTCGCCGCTGCTCCATCAAAGAAGCCACATGGGAAATATTTTAATGGTTCAGGACTAATATTCCATGGTTTATTAATTTTCATAGGCACAGGGTAGGAGTTTACTAAACCATCGATTCTGGCAATCAACAAAGAAAAGATTGGTTTCTTATTTTCAAATATGCAGAGATTTCTTAATAGCCAGATTCCCCAAAAAATAAACAGAGGCAAGTATCTGTAAGGGGCATAACTCGCATAACGAGAAAACCATTGGCCCAGAAAGGAATGAACAGTGCTGGAAATGGGAAACGTGCAGTTGTATTTTACCTCAAAATGAGAATATACACGGGGAGAAAAAGGACAACAGAAGAAAAGATGATGAATATCTTTGAGGTTACTTTCACAAAGAGCACATCAACTTGGCCCAATGATGCCTCTAGACTGCAGTTGCTCCCAGGTTAATATTTTCTGATAAATCAATAACCAAATAAAGCATTTTATTTTCAGAGGAATAGTCACAAACCATAAGATTTTCAGAACTTTATCATTTAATTCTGAACAACAAGCCGAGATTATACAGGAATAACCTTCAGTAGCAGTTAACGACCCTGTATACTTATCATGAGACCAGGAGATAATATCATTTTGATCCGTGAGCCGCATACGGCCAAATTCCAAGCCTCTTATATAATTGTCCGATATAATTTTCCATTCACCAATAAGATCAAGGTCCTCTGCAGAGAACCAATACCCTGTGGCATTGGGAGTATGATTGCGAGCCTGAGCTAAAGTACTAATACCATAATCCTCTAAGTAATCTCGTAAACCTCTAGGCAGGGAAAATGAGGATCCCATTCCCACAATAGGGTCTGCACCCAGGCAAATGGATTCACCATTTCCAACTTGCCATATAATACCTTTACCGATCCAAACCAAAGTAGCCATAAAGCCCTTCCAAATGATTGAGGCATTGTTGTAAATAAAGTTTTTTTCCCTGAGTCAAAGGTGAAAAGGTTTATTTTTCAGGTATTTGCCAGAAATGAGAAGATTCTAGATGCCCTTGTTGTTTACTGCCAGCTAAAAAGATTTCATTCTCAAAGAAAAACTAAAGTTAGGGAGATGTTTTATACCCCAGCCACCATGAGAAGTGGGCTTAGCCAATAGATGCCAGTCTGCTAGATGAAATTTTTTCTTCCTGGAAGAAGAACTCCACAGAAAGGAGTAAATCAGTTTCCTGAGAATGTCTAGGATTGAAGAAGGAATCAGAACCAGAGCCATCCAATAGACTGGTATGCTTGAGAGAACAACACGAATAAGGACAAGACGGCCTCCCATGGAGAGGAGTCTATTTGTCCAATGTGAAATTTTCTTTTCAAATTTCATAACCAACCAAAGCCAATCTTTAACCAAATAACCAGACGGTTTCAGGAAGTAGCCCAAATAACTAAAACCTTTCTGGAAATCTTCAGTCCTATAAGGGAGAAGATCTGTGATTATTTGAAAATTTTCCTCTTCCATACCATTTTAAAGAAAACAAGATTTGTTCGCATTGATACTCATACCTGAGGCCTCACAGAAAGTATCTAAAATAGCTTTAAAGGCCAACCATTCCTTGTAGCAAATATAGTTACTTTAACAATGAATTGGAAGCAAAACAGCTATAGACAAGAAAATAGTAAGGTTAAAAATAAATTACAGCTATACGTACAGTTTAAAGTCATACATGCATTATGTGGATCTAATTAAATTGTAAATTGTAAGGATGTAATATCCCAATTTTGACCTTAATTATATTAGGCATGAGCCCCACTGCATATGAGTTATTTGGATGTTTATGTTTATATATTGGGCATATGCCCCACTGCACATGAGATATATTAATTACATAGACATAATGGGCATGAGCCAATGCACATGTTTTATTATCTTGTATATGATTATATATGTTGGGCATAGGCCCTCATGGACAAAGACTATTGTGGTGGTAAGATGTACTTGATTTTTATGTGATTAGCTCTAATACATATACTCAAATGATTATTGTGATGTATTGTGCATAAGACTTAATGGATGATTGAATACTATAATGTGTTGGGTGTAAGCCCTGAAGCACATGAGTTATGAGATTTTTTGTTGAGCACTAAGCTGAGCTCTAGAGCACATGAATTATGGAATTTTGTGATGAGCGTAAGGTCTAGAGCATATGAGTTATGGGCTTTTGTGTTGAGCATAAGTTGTGTAGCACATAAGTTATAAGATTGGAAGTGTTGGGAATAAGCCCTAGAGCATTCTGAATTGATGTTGAGAATAAGCTTTGAAGCATCGGATCTTTGGCCATTGTATCATATACGTATTATACAAGTACATCATAGTACTATTGTTGAACTAAAGGCTCTCGAATTGCACTAGTGTAATGCCCAATTAATAGTGGTGAGCTTAGGCTCTCAATGGTGCTAGGGGTTACTGAAATTAAGTGTGTTGAGTGAGAACGACTCTAAATAGCATTGACCCTTATACCTGAGGCCTTGATAAAAGAAATAATATAAACTAAGGGAAGCATCAAGTAAATAAACTACGATATATGATTCATGAATAAATATTAATAAATTATATGTAAATTAATTAATTATATATATATATATATATATATATATATATAAAAGTGAGAGTCTATGTAGTTATTATAAACTAAAATAATTAAAAAAATATTCTATTCTAAAGGTAGAATAGGAACTAGTAAAAAGTTCCTAGTTAAAACAAAATAACTATTAATTCCATATAAATCAAATTAAAGATTATTTTCACGAAAGTAATGAATTCTTGATTCAATTTTAAGACGAAAGCCAAAAAAAGAATTAGGTATGTGATTATTATTCTCTTGAATAATTTTGGGAGAGAATTTTCCAAAAAAAAAACAAGCATTCTTATACAAAGCCTGATTTTTCCAAACAACACCAGCCTCACCTTTAGGAGTTCTATATCACTTGCATATTGGAGCGAGCTCTGGGGGATCCGGATTAGAACCAGGGTTTTAGGCCATGGTTAGGAGGGACGTGGTAGTTCCAAAGTTGTCCATTTACCATCCCTAAGGCTAGAGATATCTAGTGTTTTATTAATTTTGGGTGTTTAAGTGTGGAGGGTCCTTTAGCCATTACAAGCTGCACATAAGATTTTTCTACATTTCTAAGTTATTTTAATTATGTTTACATGTTGTAATTATAGCCATTATGCTTTGGATTAAGATATTTAATTTTACTCTCCACCATTTTGATTAAATGTTTTAAGTTTGTTTTATTAGATAAATTAAAATCTCATTTTTTAATTCTTATATAGATTCTAGGGTAAAATTCCTATAAGAGTTGTATTAAACTAGTTTCAAAAGTTTATATTATATGTTAGGGTTTAGCCTAGATCCAACATTTATTTTTCTAAATGAATTTAATAACCATACCTTTGTCAAATCATACTGAAACTAAGCCTTACATCACACCACAGTGTCTTTTTTTTAAAAACAAAGTAAAAATACAATCCTTAAGTGTACACATAATTCACAAAAATCTACGACCTTATTAAAATAATAAAACCTCATTGAATAAATTTATCCATCCAATGAAATCAACTAAATAAAATAAATAAACAAATTACAGACATCCACGTTATCATTTAAACTACTCAGTAACCAAACTAATAAACAGTCTAAATACACCCAATCAAATAAACAAGGATCGAATCCGTTAAACAAACCAAAGAAACCATAAAAAGGATGTGCAACAGTCAATGCTTTATACATTAAACCAATCAATAAATTGGCTAAAAAAATATTCATAAATGTGAAACATGGATCGTTTCCTTAAACAACTAAACCACATAAACAATTGTTTAGCAGTCATTGTTTATAAACTTAAAACCAAGTAGAAAAATACAGTCATCCACCATAACCTTTAAACTATCATTTTTTCCCAAAAGAATGAATCTCCATACATAGGCTAACCTAAGTACGTTCGCATATTAACATAAATTCCACCATCGAACACATATGTATAATTTATCTATGCTATATTAATAACAACTAAATCACCAAAGAGAATCATCATCATTCCTCTAACATAAAGGCTGAGGGCTTGTCTACATTTCAAGAGGAACATTTTACATTTTAAAACCAAAATCTAAACCAGTCGAAATTATAAACAGTAAATCAACTATCAAACCCCAGATCGAAGCTCATAAGATTTGGATGGGAGTGTTTAAACAATATTAAATAAATATTACAAAAAATCAACAGTCGAAACCCCATATCGAATCTCATAAGCTTTGGCTCAGAGCATTAAACAATATTAAATAAATAATGAAAATAAACAATAAATCAACTATGGAATTCCATGAGCTACAGTTGGGAGCATTGGATTTATTTACAAGACATAATAAATAAATGTCGAACCACATATTGAACCCATTAAACAATTATTGTAAGTTTGTCCATACAGAATATGACTTATAAACTCAACAGACACACACGCTGCGTTATAT
Source organism: Pseudotsuga menziesii (assembly GCA_001517045.1). Taxonomy (NCBI): domain Eukaryota; kingdom Viridiplantae; phylum Streptophyta; class Pinopsida; order Pinales; family Pinaceae; genus Pseudotsuga; species Pseudotsuga menziesii. The sequence continues at coordinate 234,873 of LPNX010143147.1, read as the reverse complement.
TAAAACAAAACAATGACTACATTATCATCCTACACCAAGTATTATAACAAAACATACAAATGTATAAACAAAGCTAGGGTTTCCCCCGACAACATACATAACGCATTCCAATAAATGTTACAATGACTTCATAAACACACAAACATGAATCCACTACGAAACCAAATCAAACATGAAGCTAGGGATTTTCCCTTGTCTTTATTAATAGAAGCGAAATGTCCAAATAAAAAACATTTACATTAACACATGTAAAATTTATTTAAAACACTAAACCATTTACATAAAACGCAATGTGGGTTTACAACGTGAATTATATCTACAGTCAACAAATAACTATCAAAATGACATTATCATAGTGCCATTATGGAGCAATGGCATTGATATAATTTTAACCATTGAATAAATTAAACCACGTGCTCATAGCAAACAAAGAGCCGAGATAAAATCAAATAAAACACCATTATAATTTTCGAACACAGTGTTTTAGATTACATAGCTGTGTCCAATGTACAAAACAACCAAATGGGCTGAGAACCACTAAAAAGCCAAACCCACATTTTAAATACTGAGGATCACCACTATTTTCCCCTAACCCTCGTGAATCCCAATTGGGAAGCCGGTTACAAACTTCCCACAGAAAAATCCTGCAAACCCCATAAACGAAAAATCAGTTGGGTAAAGGCCCTCATCTTATGGGATTACCTAGAATGCGTTGTCGGATCATTTTCCTTTGCCACAGTCGTAGAGAATCCCACGCTTGTCCACAACCTGCAAACAAAAAACGAATATGCATTAGAAGTATCCATAACTAAACATAAAAACGAAAGTGTGAACAGGTTAAACCTTAACAGATCCTGCATACCTATCAACACATTCACGTTGGCACTGTAAACTATCATCCCTGTCAGCGCATCTCAACACTGGAGCTCACCTCCCTTTACCAACAGCGAAAACATAATGCAAAAGTGGGCTCCAAAACCCTAACAAGGGTTTTATCCCTTATGCCATCGTGGAGGAGCCACACAACCCTTCACATGGGTGCATTAACCATGCCAGCAATCCTCCACTAAGATTTTAATAAAAAACCCTTCCTCTATATTTTAAATTACACACTTTTTCTCAATGAGATTTAAAACCCTTCTCTCTATAGTTGGGTAGAGTTTTTAATACCATACCAAAACCCTTAGTGTTTATGGTTAGCAACTTTAGGTGGTAGGTATTTTACTTTTGTCATCACGCACTGGTAGCATAGGGTTTATGATGACTTACCTGCAATAAGAATAGGTATGTCATGCATTAGTTCGCAAGAACTAAGTAAGCCTAGTGTTGCAGGTTTTCCTTATCTTTCTGAGTGAGTCGTTAGGGAAAATTATCCCCACTCCCACCCTTTAAATATAGAGGTAAGTTAGCTTGATCGTTTATTAAAATAAGAAACTAGATAACCAAACATGTAATCAAACATGACTAAAACAATATGAGAGCATCATCAAACCAGATAAAATATACATAACTACAAAGTGCATCGGAATATAAAAGAATGGCATTTAAACATCATCATAAAATATAAATCATACTAAAAGGAAAATAGAACCAAAACTTAGGCAACGGTTCTTATCAAGTCTATAATTCTGTAGTTAAGAATAAGATTTCCCTTAAGATCTTATCAATATTATTAATCCTATATTTCTTTTGTATTTACGGATTTTAGGGACATTACAAGTGGTATCAGAGCCCAATTTCAAACACTAAGAGACCTAATGGGCGTTAGTGAACATCCATTGTAGAAATAAACATTTCAAAAGTGTATTTGTAATTTTTTGAACTAACATAAAATTATTTGTTACTAAATGTTTAAATTGCATATTTAAAAGAACAACCCAAAACATGGATTGAGAAGAGGACAACAGTCGACAAGGGAATCTGAATTCCCCAACACGAGAAGAAGAACTTGTGGTGGAATTAAATTTTGACCTAATTAAAACCATACAGAGTCTGGAAGAAGACTGATAAAGATTTAAAGATGATAACATGAATGAGAGAAAATAGCATAAAGCAGTAAATAAAGCTTTACTTCAGAACACGACAGGAGTAAACCCTCATGGACAACGTACCCATTCAACCAGTAAATCCAAGAAAAAGTATCATCATAAGAGAAGGACCAATAGTCCAAAAGAAGAGGGTAGATAAGAACATACACCTGATCTTCCAAAAGGAGAGTATCACAGTCTGTCCAATAATGGTTCACTCTCTCCTTGCAGAAAAAGACAGAGAAATGATGACAACCTTCAAGGAGAATTTTGAAAGATAAAAGAATTAACCTATGAAGGAGAGATGAACACTAGGGAGAAGGTTTAAGAATGGCTCTTGGGTATGAGAAAATACTTTTGAGTACACAACTACTCAAGTGAGATGAAATACTGACTGGCCATTTACAAATTACAACTAGCCACTGGTACAAAATGAAAGTTTTAGAACTAGTAAGAGACTGTAAGGTAGACATGAACGGGTTTCAAGCTAAGGTAGATCTAAATATCTTACCCTTAGGATCGTAAATGTACTTATATGCATGGACTGGTTGGAACAACACCATGCCATGCTTGATTTTTTAAACAAGCCAATCTTGTGCACGAACAAACAAGGGAATCAAACAAAGATTTAAGGCATACCCAAGAAGGTTTCCATTCGACAGATATCCACCTTACAAGCGAAGAAATGTATTATAAAGGGTTGCAAGATTTTTGGAGTTAACATCTAGGATGTAGAAGCTGAGAGAGAACATTAAATTGAGGACTTTCTTGTTCTCGTGGACGTTAAATATATATTTCCTGAGAAAATATCAAGATTACCACCAAAGTGGGACTTATATTTTTCCATAGAACTGACAGTAGGGTCAGTAACGGATTCAAAATCCCCATACCTCATGAGCACACCTGAATTGGTGGAGCGCACGTTACAGTTATAGGAGTTGATAGAGAAGGGTTATGTCTGACCTAGTGTGTCACCTTGGGGAGCACCTATACTTTTCGTAAAGAAGAAGGAAGGTGTGATGCCAACGTGCATCGATTACCGTCAACTCAACAAGAAGACCATAAAAAAATGTTACCTACTCCCTAGGATCGATGACTTGTTTGATCAAGTCGGAGGAGCAAAGATATTTTCAAAGATCGGATTGTGATCCAAATACCATCACGTATGGATATGTGATGAATATATACACAAAACAAACTTTCGGACACAATACAGCTATTACGAGTATGTGGTAATGCCTTTTGGACTAACCAATGCACTAAAATTTTTTATGTGCATGATGAACACTATCTTTAGTAAATACCTGGATAAGTTTTTATTGGTCTTTATAAATGACATAGTAGTTTACTCGAAGAGTAAAGAAGAGCATGATGAACATCTTCGCATAGTACTACGGGTGTTACGAGAACACCAACTTTACTCTAAGTTTAGCAAATATGATTTTTTCAAACCACAGATACAATACCTAGGTCACATCATTTCCGGGAAAGGGATAGTTGTCGACCTAGAAAAGATTAAATCCATCGAATAATGGCCTACCCCTACTTGTGTCACAGACATTAGGTAATTTTTGGGATTAGCAGCTTACTATCAAAGTTCATTAAAAACTTTTTGAGGATCGCCTATCCCATGACACTAGTACATGTGATCAATTTTGCCACGTTAGTTTTACTTTCGTGGAAAAATCAAGGGTAAATTATGCATTTTTACAATTTTTTTAAGAAAACCCGACTTTCGTCGCTGTATCCACGCCATACCGTCGCTATAGCGACGGAGCCATCTTTTAGAATGGTCAAGGCGTCGATACAGCGACGGCCAATTTAAGCGCGCAGGTTACGTTTGATTTTTTTGGAATTTTGTTCAGCGCGCGGTTATGTTTGTTTTTTTCCTTCAGAGACAGACTGTGATTGCTTATTGCTTCAAAGAAAGACCCGATCTGTACTGATTATTGCTTCAGAGACAGACTGTGATTGGTGTTTTGATGGTCGGTCCACTCTGGTTCAGCTCTTGACCGGACTGGAATAAGCTTTGGCCCAAACCAAATTGGTTCAGCTCTGACCCCGAATGAAGTAAGCTGTGCCCCAATCTGCCTGCGCCCCTGCACTATATTTTGACAATAATAAGGATGGATTGATCCGAACGAGGCAGCTGAAGGAAGGAAGGTGTCCTGGAAAGATCCCTTAAGTTTCAGGTCTGTTGCAATTTGCATTCAAGAGTTCATGTAGAAAAGTTCAAAAATTTTAGTACTTTAACTTCTGTACTTGGTCCAATTTTGGACTTGCAGGATTTTGGCCTATAGGATTTTGAGAATCTCTTTGAAGATTGATTTCCCACAAGGTATTTTTGATGCAGTCCTAAAATTTAGTCAAATTTTCACACTCGTGGGTTTTGGCCTGTTGTAGTATTTTGAGTACACCTTTGAAAGCTGATTTCTCAGAGCCGCAAGGTATTTTTTCCACAGTGCCAACACTTAACTAAATATTGGCCTTGTGAGTTTTTTGTCCCTGGTGTGTTGATTATTCCTTGTAAGGTTTGTTTTCCACAGGGTATATTTGCTACAGTTCCAAAACTTAGTTGAATTTTGGACTTGCAGGTTTTTGGCCTGCAGGGTTTTGAGTATCCTTCTGAAGACTGATTTCTTGGAAGGTACTTTTGCTGCAATCCTCACACTTAGTCGGATTTCAGGCTTGGGTTTTTGCTTTGTAGGATTTTGAGTGTTCCTTAGAAGGCTGAATTGAATTTTAGACTTGGGTTTTCAGTTTGTAGGGTTTTTTTTGTGTGTCCCTTAGAAGGTTGATTTCTTGCAAGGTACTTTTGCTAGAGTCCCAGCTGTTAGTCTAATTTTGGCCATGCTGGATTTTGACATGTGGGACTTTTGCACCAAGATTAGTAAGGTGCATCCAAGGCCCTGGTAATGTGTCACGTCTGTAACATTAATAAATAAATTGGAGAACATTGAAGTTCTTAAAAATAAATAGCCAATGATAATATATTTTTTACTTATTAAAAAGCGACTACAATTATTGTAAAACTCTAATGAAGTAAACCAGCATAGATCCATCTTAAGAATGGATCTTTTAAGCACTGAGAGAGTTATGTCTCTGTTTATTTTGATCCCTCTCAATGCTTATTACATCCAGGGTTAAGGCAGATCTATGCTGATGCTTCCAGTTCTGCATATTTAATTTTTTAATAAACTGGGCTTCTAACTGGAAGATCACTCAGATGTTGAGGTGGGAGACTGCTGCTTGAAGGTCTTCAACCTAGTGCACCACCTTTCTAAAAACCCAGTCAGTGTTCCTTAGAAGGATGAATTGAATTTCAGACTTGGGTTTTCAGTTTGTAGGATTTTGTGTATCCCTTAGAAGGTTGATTTCCTGCAAGGTACTTTTGCTACAGTCCCAGCTGTCAGTGTAATTTTGGCCTTGCTGGTTTTTGGCATGTCGGACTTTTGCACCAAGATTAGCAAGGTGCATCCAAGGCCCAGGTAGGTAATGTGTCAGGTCTGTAACATTAATAAATAAATTGGAAATAATTGAAGTTCATAGAAAGAAATAGCCAATGATAATAATATTTTTTATTTATTAAAAAGTGATCACAATTATTGTAAAACTCTAATAAAATAAACCAGCATAGATCCATCTTAACTATGGATCTTTTAAGCACTGAGAAAGTTACATCTATGTTTCTTTTGATCCCTCTCAATGCTTATTACATCCAGGGTTAAGATGGATATATGCTGATGCTTCCAGTTCTGCATATTTAATTTTTTAATAAACTGAGCTTCTAAGNAACTGAGCTTCTAACTGGGAGGTCACTCAGATGTTGAGGTGGGAGACTGCTACTTGAAGGTCTTCAACGTAGTGCACCACCCTTCTAAAAACCCAGTGAATATCTGCAATTTCACATGGAGCACATTTTTCAGAGTGTCGATGCCCATCAGTGGTGGCAAAGCGCAAACTTACAATCACAGAAACCCTGTGCAGACAAAAGAAAATCACCACGTTCATGTCATATTCCCTCTTGTTCTCCTATAGAAATCAAGTCCACTTCTTTTTCTTACATCATATTACATATTTGGGTTTACATCCTATTAATTTAGAGTTTAAATATCTCCTACATTTAAGTGCATCTTTGTAAATGGTGCCTTGACCTTGAACTCCCATTTGCAAAATTAGGTTGCTATTACAAAATGATCATGCCTTAATATTTACACATATTTACATCACAAGGCATGGTACCAAAACTGGGGGCATAAAATTATATGTTTGGATGGTGGTATTAAGTTTTAACTAGCTCCCACTTCTGTATGGCCACTGTTTCCAGGAATTGGTTTATTCTTTATGTTGCCCACCTCTGGACATTGGATTAAGTGTGCTTATATAAAATCGAACAGTTGACAAGGCAGAGAATTTAGGCCTATCTTGATTGGGTTTGCAACAGTATCTGATTTCCATGTTGTGCTTATGCATTCTTACCTCAATTGTAGAAAGACTAATACTGGACTTGAACAAGTAAAGGTATAAATATTGTTTTCATCCTTTTGTTAATATTCCTCCCCAGGGATTAGAATGATACTGCTCAGCTTTATTCGAATTCTTCTTAAGCAGAGCTTCTTGTANATTCTTCTTAAGCAGAGCTTCCTGTATTTATATATTCTTTATTTGCTATCCTTTTGTATTTAACTTTGGCATCTTTTTTTGTTTGAGCCTTGAAAGTTGAAGTTTCATTCANTTTTGTTTGAGCCTTGAAAGTTGAAGTTTCACACAATATTAGATGGACTTGGGTTCTGCTTTTCAATGTCTGGGGCTGTTGAGTAGCCAAATTTGCACAAGGAGGCTCAGTTTTACAGCTGAGGAACCCAAATTCTGTAAATCGTGCAGATAACTGTCTGCCTTATTCACTTCATTTGGACTGATGTCCTAGGATTTGTTTTGGAAATACTCTCAACTCCTTGGATAAGTTTTAGAAAAAAATTTGTTGTTTGACAACATTTTCTTTATCCCTGAAGATAGAAGTGACCTTTTTACTTTAGGCATGTTTCTTTTGTTCAAATTCGCTATCAATTTTCAATTCTGAGAAACGTTGATACCACAGAAACATTATCGTATGAACCAGTTACTTCATAGTACATACCATAGCTGCGACTACTTATTGTAGAAGAGTTAACTAAACTGGTATATTGCAAATTTAGTTGGATGATATATATGTCTCCAAGTTTGAACTATGGTTTCAAGGTATGATTGACAATGGTGTGTAGTCAAATTTTTCATTTTCAAAACTGGATTGAGCACTGAAGCTATCAGGGGAGCCGCTTTTCAATTTTTCTATCAAGAAAGGGCCATTTAGGTGTAGAACACGAGGTGGTTGGATTGGGGAAAGTTGCAATGTCTAAACAAATTTGCTATCTAGTATACTAGTTGGAAAATGTTTGAATTGATTTGTTGATCAGGGAAGGCAGATTGTTTTGTCTTAATACAGTTTTGTTTTATNGGTGTAGAACACGAGGTGGTTGGATTGGGGAAAGTTGCAATGTCTAAACAAATTTGCTATCTAGTATACTAGTTGGAAAATGTTTGAATTGATTTGTTGATCACGGAAGGCAGATTG
>LPNX010143147.1:150391-222717 GCA_001517045.1 Pseudotsuga menziesii | reverse complement strand
CTCTGAATTTTTAATAAACTGAGTTACAGAGTAGACTCCACTTTGGGTTTGGAAAGTCGTTGCTGAGACCGAGTCATGTGACTTTGCTTTATTATTCCTTCATTTTTTTTGTGATTTTTGAGTAAATGGTAGGATTTTGTCATTTGGTTTACTGTTAATTAACAATACAAACTTCATTATTTTCTAAGCAAACAAATTGGAAGTTGTTTTAGCAATCTCCAACGATTATGGTAATGGGGCTAAACATATGGTTTTTTCCTTTGAATTTTGTGGAGACAGACAGGAGACTGGAGGAAGCTGAGTACTGTTGAAGAAATAGAGGATCTATTCCCTAAGGAGGTAGTATATGCTATAAATAATGATTTTTGATCTTGTTACTTTTAATCCAAATCTTGTCCACTGAGAAGTTTTCCCTACTGCACAGGTGATTGACCTCGTTGTAGAAAATACACATGACTCAGACCCACTGAATCTAAATCTCGTTGGTAGACCAGATTTGTCTTCATCATGGGTGTGGGAAAAACCTGCTGATCAAAGCACAGGAAAAAAAGAAGCTAATCAGGTATATGGATGGGGAAGATGTAATATTGTTTCAAGATAATCAGGTATATGGCTGGAGACGTGAGCCCCTGACTTCATTTGCATTTGCATTTGACTAGTGGTAGAAAACTATGAGCTCGCATGACTTGTGAGCTTCGTAAGGCACATTATGATCCCACATGAGCCCTAACTAGTGACAGAGCATGATATGTGAGCCCCTGATTTCATTTTCATTTGTATTTGACTAGTGGCAGATCACTGTGACCCAACATGAGTTGTGATTTCAATTGTGAGCTCACATGATCCCTAACTAGTTGCAAAGTGTGAGCCATGAGCCTCCAACTTAATTTGCATTTGCATTTGACTAGTGGAAGAGTACCATGAGCTTGCATGAGCTGTGATATTTGCAAGGCGTATGGTGATCTTGCATGAGCCTAACTAATGGCAAAGTGTGAGGCATGATCCCCCAACTTCATTTGCATTTGCATTTGACTAGTTGTATAAAACTGTGATCTCACATGAGTTGTGAGCTTTGCAAGGTGTATTGTGAAGTTGCATGAACCCTAACTAGTGGAAGCCATGATCCCCTGACTTCATTTGCATTTGAATATGACTATTGGTGGAGCATTGTGAACCTCCATGAGTTGTGAGCTTCAGAAGGCACATTGTGAGACCACATGATCCCTATCTAGTGGTAGAGCATTGTGAGCTGACATGAGCCACGAGTTTGTGAAAGCATATTGTGAGCCCATGTGAGTCGTGACTAGTGCAGAGCATTGTGAGCTCTTATGAGCCATGATCTTGGGAAGGTACATTGTACCTACATGATCTATGAGTAGATAATTGTGAGAAACTTAGGGAGACTGAGTTTGGTAGCGGTCGAGGGAGACTGCGTTTGGTAGAATCAAATCATCACTAAGAGGAGTCGATGCCTCCAAAATCACTGATTATAATACCCTAAATCAACCCTCATTCAATTTGTGAGTAGGATCCCTAAATCAAACTCGATTCGAACATGAACTATATGGCTTAGATTCTAAGTATTACAAAATATGTATTTTCTGATTTTTATGTTCATGGTGTCATGTTGCATTGTCCCAATATTTCATCTCTGGATGTTTGCCAATAGCAGAAACAAAGGGCAGAGAATGATCAGGAAATAAACGGAAAGGCCTGATGAAATTTGAACTTTTATTCAACCCTCACAATGGATTCTCTGGCATCCAAAAATGCCCATATATTTTTTTTTTAAACCTACAGAAAGCGTCGCTATATCGACGGCCTTCCGTGGAATGTTGGGATGTCTTACCGTCGATATAGTGACGGCTTACCGTCGATACAGCGACGGCTTACCGTCGCAGGTATTGAAGTTTGTCATTTTTCATTTTAGGAATTGCCGTCGCTATAGAGACGGCCCACCCGTCGCTCTTGCCACGCAATTAAGGGGTCGTCGCTATTGCGACGAAATGGTTGCCACGGGAAGAAAAACACTTAGACGTGGCAATATCCACGCTTCTCCGTGGATATCGCCACGTTTTGGCCGTGGCAAAATTGATCATTTGTACTAGTGTGACCACATTACAAAAGAAGGAAAATAAATTTTTGTGGACAACCATGTGCAAGGAAATATTCCTGAAGCTTAAACAACTTTTGACTACTGCACCTATACTATGAATTGCGGATCTCGATGGATATTTCGGTGTTTACACAGATGCGAGCGAGGAAGGACTTGGTGGAGTCCTCATGCAAAATGATTGCACAATATGTTACATGTCACGAAAATTAAAGAAACATGAACAAAATTATCCCACCCACGATCTTGGGTTAGCAGCCATTATCCACACCTTGAATATGTGGAGGCACTACCTCATGGGGAATAAGTTTCTTCTGAAGACAGACAACATCATTCTGAAGTATTTGCTTGACCATCCCAATCTAAATGCCAGGAAGGCTAGATGGTTTCCCTTCCTTAGAAAGTACCACTTCGAGTTAAAGCATATAAAGGGAAAGGAGAATAAAATCGTCGATGATTTAAGTCGACAAGCTCATATGTTGTATGAGGTAACTTTTATCCAAACCAATTCGGATTTGCACGATAGTATCAAAACGACAAGCAGAGTTGATCGTTTCTATGTTGAAGTCCTCAAAAATATTTAGTTGGATAGGTTGTTTCAACAACATAAAGAATATAAGGTATGCGAGACCAGACTACTGTGGTTCAAAGAAAGACTGTATTTTTCGGAGGGAGGAGACCTTAGGTCCAACATTCTAACAGATTTTCATTGAAATACCTACTCAGGGCATCCGGGATATCAAAATATCATATTAGCAATAAAGAAACACTTATTCTTGCCTAATTTAAAGGCCGGCATAGCATTATTCATCACAAAATGCCAAGAGTTCAAGTTGGTCAAAGCTGAGCACCAACATCCTTCGGGGTTACTACAACCGTTACCCATTTCGAAATGAAAATGGGAGGTTATCAGTATGGATTTTATTATAGGTCTACCAAAGAGAAAGAAGCAAAATGATTCCATCTTTGTAGTGGTTGATAAGTTGTCTAAAGCGCCACACTTGATCCCAATTTGGTCAACTTACAAGGTAGTTCACATTGCTGACATATTATTAATTAGATATTTCAATTGCATGGGATACCCAAAATTTTACCTGTAACTTTTGGAGATATTTATTCTTCGGATTAGAGACATAGTTAAATTTAGTACTGCCTACCACCCGCACACAAATGGGTAGACAGAACGGGTAAAACATATTTTGGAGGACATGCTTAGAATGTACGTAATGAACAATCCCACAAAGTGGAAGGATTACATGCACCTCATAGAGTTTGCATATAACAACGAATACCAAACCTCTGCCAAAATGAGTCCCTTCGAGGTAGTCTATGATCGAAAGTGTAGGAAACCAGTGACTTGGGATATCCCGGTGGGAAGGATCATGTTTTGGCTAGACTTACTGAAGGACCTAGAATAGTTAGTCACTAAAGTACAACATAATCTAAAGGAAGCACATGACCTCCATAAAAGTTATGCGGATAAGAAAAGAAAAGATAAAGATTACCATATCGACGAATATGTTTTTTTTAAGTAAAAGCGAAAAGATTCTCATTGAGCTTGGGAAGGTGCGAAAATTTGATAACGAGATTTTGCGGACCCTTTGAGATACTGGCAAGGAGAGGGCTAGTGGCGTATGAATTAGCTTTACCTGCTCATATAAATGTTCATAATTTGTTTCACACATATTTATTGAAGAAATATGTATATGATACCAAACACGTTATTGGTTGGTCCTTGCATTAGAGGAATTTTGGGGTCTAAAATGGGCCTCCTAAGGAAAATAATAAAATAATAGTTAAAATAATAAAATAATATTGATTAATTTTGGAGGAAGAAAGAAAAAAACTACTTTTTGTGTTCGTATTTTCGACATATCTCCTTGTATTTTTACTCAAATTTTGATCGGGAGAGCTCATTGGATGCGGAATTTGATTCCACATCCAACGAATACCCACACTGCATACTTTTGATGGACCCCGCTACCCCTAAAACAATAAATACCTGAAAAAACGTGGCAATGATGTCATCATCACGTTTTTTTCAGGTATTTCTTGTTTTGGGGGTAGCGGGGTCCATCAAAAGTATGCAGTGTGGGTACTCGTTGGATGCGGAATCAAATTACGCATCCAACGAGCTCTCTCGATCGAAATTTGAGTAAAAACACAATGAGATATGTCGAAAATACGAACAAAAAAAGTATTTTTTTTAATGACAAATATGTCAATTCAACCATTATGGTTGACTTATTTTATTGAAATTCTATTGGTTCTTGAATTCCAACTCACAAAAACTTATTTTGGCACGTTTTCTTATAAGGCCCATTTTAGACCCCAAATTTCCTCTAATGCTACATGCGGAACCTGAAAGGGAGTTTATACCAGAGCTCCTTCATATTCTAGACAAAAGAGAAGTACAGCTCAAGAAGCAAACCATCATCCAGTTGAAAGTGCAATGGAAGCACTTTAAAGTCGATGAGGCCACATGGGAGAATGAAGCCACCATGAAAGAGGCTTACCTCGCCTTGTTTCATGAATTCATTTTTAGTCCCTAGAACACCAAGACGGTGTTGTTCTAAGCGAGGAGGGACATAATATCTCGAATTTTGACCTTAACTATATTGGGCATGATCCGCACTGCATATGTGTTACTTGGATGTTTACGTTTATATATTGGGATATGCCCCACTGTGGATGAGTTTTATTAACTAGATAGATATATTGGGCATGAGTTGATGCACATGTTTTATTGTCTTGTATATGATTATATATGGTGGGCATAGAACCTGATGGACAATGACTATTGTCGTGGTATGATGTACTATAGTTTTATGTCATTAGCTATAATACATATACTGAGATGATTATTGTGATGTATTGTGCAGAAGACTGAATGCATGATTGAATTCTATAATGTGTTGGGTGTAGTCCTTGAAGCCCATGAGTTATGAGATTTTGTGTTGAGCATAAGCCCTAGAGCACATGAGTTATAATATTTTGCATTGAGTGTAAGCTCTGGAGCACATGATTTATGATATTTTGTGTTGAGCATAAGCTCTGGAGAACATGAGTTATAATATTGGAAGTGTTGGGCATAAGCCTTGGAGCATTCCAAATTGATGCTGAGCACAAGCTTTGGAGCATCGTATCTTTGGACATTTTATCCCTAGGTGTATTATACAAGTACATCTTAGTTTTAGGGTTGTGAGAGAGGCTCTGAAATTGCACTAGTGTAACGCCCAATTAATAGTGCTGAGCTTAGTCTTTGAATAGTGCTAGGGGTTACAACAATTAAGTGTGTTGAGTGAGAACGACTCTGAATAGCACCGATCCTTATCATACTTATTTTAAGTTGATTAACTGAAATTTTAAATCTACTTCTCATCAAGGAATGGAAGAACTACCACGATATACAATGTAATCCAACATGCAAGGAGGACTTAGAGCTTCCTAACCTAGTTGACCAACCAAACCCCACCTATGGCCTTGATAAAAGATATAATGCAAACTAAGGGAAGCATCAAGTAAATAAACTATGATATATGATGCATGAATAAATATTAAGAAATAATATGTAAAGTTTATATATATATATATATATATATATATATATATATAACTAAAATAATAAGTGAGATTCTATGTAGTTATTATAAACTAAAATAATTAAATAAATATTCTATTCTAAAGCTCGAGTAGGAAGTAGTAAAAAGTTCTTAGTTAAAAAAAAATAACTATTAATTCCATATAAATCAAATTAAAGATTATTTTCAAGAAAATAATGAATTCTTGATTCAACTGGAGTTTAAACCATCTGACCTTTCATAAACTACTTTCTATAAGACCTAAGTCAAGAGAAGGATTAGGGATCTAATTATTATTTTCTTGAATAGTTTTGGGAGAACATTTTCCAAAAAAAAACAAGCATTCTTATAGAGGGCCTGATTTTTCCAAACAGCAGCAGCCTCACCTTTAAGAGTTCAGATCACTTGCATATTGGAGCCATCTCGGGGGGATCCAGATTAGAACCATGAATGGTTCTGGGTCATGGTTGAGAGGAACGTGGTAGTTCCAAAGTTATTTGGTTATCATCCCTAAGGTCAGAGATAACCAGTTTTTTATTAATTCTGGGTGTTTAAGTGTACTGGGTCCTTTAGCCCTTACAAGTTGCATAGTTGTATGTAATATTTTTCTACATTTTCAAGTTATTTTAATTATTTTTACATGTTGTAATTATAGCCATTATGCTTTGGATTAAGATCTGTAATTTTACTCTCCACTAGTTTGATTAAATGCTTTAAGCTTGTTTTATTAGATAAATTAGAATCTCAGTTTTTAATTCTTATATATAACTAAAATAATAAGTGAGAGTCTATGTACTTATTATAAACTAAAATAATTAAATAAATATTCTATTCTAAAGCTAGAATAGGAACTAGTAAAAAGTTCCTAGTTAAAACAAAATAACTATTAATTCCATATAAATCAAATTAAAGATTATTTTCAACAAAGTAATGAATTCTTGATTCAACTTTAAGACCCAAGCCAAGAAAAGGCCTAGGCGTTAGATTATTATTTTCTTGAATAATTTTGGGAGATATTTTCCCCCCCAAAAAAAGCATTTTTATAGAAAGCTTGATTTTTCCAAACAACAACAGCCTCACCTTTAGGAGTTCTAGATCACTTGCATGTTGGAGTGAGCTCGGGGGGATCTGGATTAGAACCAGGAACGGTTTCAGGTCATGGTTAGGAGGAACATGGTAGTTCCAAAGTTGTCCATTTACCATCCCTAAGGCAAGAGATATCTAGTGTTTCATTAATTTTGGGTGTTAAAGTGTGAAAGGTCCTTTAGCCATTACAAGTTGAACTTAATATTTTTCTACATTTCTAAGTTATTTTAATTATGTTTACAAGTTGTAATTATAGCCATTATGCTTTGGATTAAGATATGTAATTTTACTCTCCACCATTTTGATTAAATGTTTAAAGTTTGTTTTATTAGATAAATTAGAATCTCATTTTTTAATTCTTATATAGATTCTAGGGTAAAATTAATATGAGAGTTGTATTAAACTAGTTTCAAAAGTTTATATTGTATGTTAGGGTTTAGTCTAGATCCAACCTTTATATTTCTAAATGAATTTAATAACCATACCTCTGTCAAACCATACTAAAACTAAACCCTACATCACACCACTAGTCTCATTTAAAAAAAAAGTAAAAATACAATCCTTAAGTGTACAAAGAATTCGTAAAGGTCTATGACCTTATTAAAATAATAAAACTTCATTGAATAAATTTATCCATCCAATGAAATCAACTAAATAAAAGAAATAAAAAAATTACACACATCCACGTTATCATTTAAACTACTCACTAACCAAACTAATAAACAATCTAAATACACCCAATCAAATAACCAAGGATCGAATTCGTTAAACAAACCAAAGAAACCATATAAAGGATGTGCAACGGTCACTGCTTTATACATTAAATCAATCAATAAAAAGGCTAAAAAAATATTCATAAACATGAACCATGGATCGAATCCTTAAACAACTAAACCACATAAACAATTGTTTAGCAGTCATTGTTTATAAACTTAAAACCAAGTAGAAAAATACAGTCATCCACCATAACCTTTAAACTATCATTTTTTCCCAAAAGAATGAATCTCCATACATAGCCTCTAACCTAAGTACGTTGTCATATTAACATAAATTCCACCATCGAAGACATACATATAATCTATATATGCTACATTAATAACAACTAAATCACCAAACATAATCATCATCATTCCTCTAACATAAAGGCCAAGGGCTTGTCAATGTTTCAAGAGGAACATTTTACATTTTAAAACCAAAATCTAAACCAGTCAAAATTATAAACAATCAATCAACTATCAAACCCCAGATCGAAGCTCATAAGATATGGATGGGAGTGTTTAAACAATATTAAATAAATATTACAAAAAATCAACAATCGAAACCCCATATCGAATCTCATAAGCTTTGGCTCAGAGCATTAAACAATATTAAATAAATAATGAACATAAACAATAAATCAATTATCGAATCCCATGAGCAGCAGTTGGGAGCATTGGATTTATTTACAAGACATAATAAATAAATGTCGAACCACATATTGAACCCATTAAACAATTACTGTAAGTCTGTCCATACAGAATATAACTTATAAACTCAACAGGCATACAAGCTGCACCATATTAAAACAAAACAATGATTACATTATCATCCTACACCAAGTATTATAACAAAACATACAAATGTATAAACAAAGCTAGGGTTTCCCCCGACAACATACATAACGCATTCCAATAAATGTTACAACGACTTCATAAACACACAAACATGAATCCACTACAAAACCAAATCAAACATGAAGCTAGGGCTTTTCCCTTGTCTTTATTAACAGAAGCGAAATGCCCAAATTAAAAACATTTACATTAACAGAGGTAAAATCCATTTAAAACGCTAAACCATTTGCATAAAACGCAACGTGGGTTTACAACCCGAATTATATCCACAATCAACAAATAACTATCAAAATGACATTATCATAGTGCCGTTGCAGGGCAATGGCACTGATATAATTTTAACCATTGAATAAATTAAACCATAGTGCTCATAGCAAACAAAGAGTCGAGATAAAATAAAATGAAACGCCATTATAATTTTCAAACAAAAAGTTTTAGATTACACAGTTGTGTCCAATGTACAAAACAACCGAATGGGCCGAGAACCACTAAAAAGACAAACCCACATTTTAAATAATGAGCATCACCACTATTTTCCCCTAACCCTCGCGAATCCCAATTGGGAATCCGGTTACAAAATTCCCACAGAAAAATCCTACAAACCCTGTAAACGACAAATCAGTTGGGTAAAGGCCCTCATCTTATGGGATTACCCAGAATACACTGTCAGCTCGTTTTCCTCTGCCACAGTCGTAGAGCATCCCATGCGTGTCCACAAACTGCAAACAAAAAATGAATATGAATTAGAAGTATCCATAACTAAACATAAAAATGAAAGTGTGAATAAGTTAAACCTTAACAAATCCTGCATACTTGTCAAGACATTCATGTCGGCACTGTAAACTATCATCCCTGTCAGCACATCTCAACATTGGAGCTCACCTCCCTCTACCAACAGCGAAAACATAATGCAAAAGTGGGCGGCAAAACCCTAGCAATGGTTTTATCCCTTGTGTCATCGTGGAGGAGCCACACAACCCTTCACATGGGCGCATTAACCATGCCAACAATCATCCACTAGTATTTTAATTAAAAACCCTTCCTTTATATTTTAAATTACACACTTTTTCTCAATGAGATTTAAAAACCTCCTCTCTATAGTTTGAGCTCATACTTTTGGGTAGAGTTTTTAATACCATACCAAAACCCTTAGTGTTTAGGGTTAGCAACTTTAGGTGGTAGGTCTTTTACTTTTTTCGTCACGCACTGGTAGCATAGGGTTTACGATGAATTGCCTGCAATAAGAATAGATATGTCATGCATTAGTTCGCAAGAACTAAGTAAGCCTAGTGTTGCACGTTTTCCTTACCTTTCTCAGTGAGTCGTTAGGGAAAATTATCCCCATTCCTCCCCTTTAAATACAGAGGTAAGTTAGCTTGATCATTTATTAAAATAAGAAACTAGATAACTAAACATGTAATCAAACATGAATAAAATAATATGAGAGCATCAACAAACCAGATAAAATATACATAACTACAAAGTACATCAGAATATAAAAGAATGACATTTAAACATCATCATAAAATAGAAATCATACTAAAAGGAAAATACAACCAAAACTTAGGCATAGTTCTTATCAAGTCTATAGTTCTATAGTTAACAATAAGATGTCCCTTAAGATCTTATCAGTATTATTAATCCTACATTTATTTTGTATGTATGGATTTTAGGGACATTACAAGTGGTATCAGAGCCCAATTTCAAACACTAAGAGACCTAATGGGCATTACTGAACATCCGTTGTAGAAATAAATATTTCAAAATTGTATTTCTAATTTTGTGAACTAACAGAAAATTATTTGTTACTAAATGTTTAAATTGCATATTTAAAAGAACAACCCAAAACATGGATTGAGAAGAGGACAACAGTCGACAAGGGAATATGAATTCCCCAACATGAGAAGAAGAACTTGTGGTGGAATTAAATTTCGACCTAATGAATACCATACAGAGTCTGGAAGAAGACTTACAAAGCTTTAAAGATGATAACATGAATGAGAGAAAAGAGCATAAAGCAGTAAATAAAGCTTTACTTTGGAACATGATAGGAGTAAATCCTCATGGACAACGTACCCATTCAACCAATAAATCCAAGAAAGAGTATCATCATAAGAGAAGGACCAGAAGTCCAAAAGAAGAGGGTAGAGAAGAATATACACCTGATCTTCCAAAAGTTGAGTATCACAGTATTTCCAGTGATGGTTCACTCTCTCCTTGCAGAAAAAGATAGAGAAATGATGATAACCTTCAAGGAGAATTTTGAAAGATAAAATAACTAACCTATGAAGGAGAGATGAACACCAAGGAGAAGGTTTAAGAATGGCTCCATGGTATGAGAAAATACTTTCGAGTACACAACTACTCAAGTGAGATGAAAGCTCAACTGGCCATTTACAACTTACAACTAGCCACTGGTACAAAAAGAAAGGTTTCAAAACTAGTAAGAGACTGTGAGATAGACATGAATGGGTTTTAAGCTAAGGTATATCTAAATATCTTACCCTTAGGATCGTAAAACGTACTTATAGGCATGGATTGATTGGAACAACACCATGCAATGCTTGATTTTCTAAACAAGTCAATCTTGTGCACGAACAACCAAGGGAATCAAACAAAGATTTAATGCATACCCAAGAAGGTTTCTATTAGACAGATATCGACCTTACAAGCGAAGAAATGTATTATAAAGGGTTGCAATATTTTTGGAGTTAACATCCAGGATGTAGAAGCTGATAGAGAACATTAAATTGAGGACTTTATTGTTCTCGTGGACGTTAAAGATATATTTCCTGAGGAAATATCAAGATTACCACCAAAGTGGGCCTTAGATTTTTCCATAGAACTAACAGTAGTGTCAGTAACGACTTCAAAATCCCCATACCTCATGAGCGCACCTGAATTGGTGCAGCTCAAGTTACAGTTATAGGAGTTGATAGAGAAGGGTTATATCTGACCTAGTGTGTCACCTTAGGGAGCACCTATACTTTTCATAAAGAAGAAGGAAGGTGCGATGCCAATGTGCATCGATTACCGCCAACTCAACAAGAAGACCATCAAAAAATGTTACCTACTCCCTAGGATTGATGACTTGTTCGATCAAGTCGGAGGAGAAAAGATATTTTCAAAGATCGAATTGTGATCCAAATACCATCACATACGGATCCATGATGAAGATATACAGAAAACAAACTTTCAGATTTGATACGGCCATTGCGAGTATGTGGTAATGCCTTTTGGGCTAACCAATGCACTAAATTTTTTTATGTGCATGATGAACACTATCTTTAGTAAATACCTAGATAAGTTTTTATTGGACTTTATAGATGACATACTAGTTTACTCGAAGAGTAAAGAAGAGCATGATGAACATCTTCACATAGTACTACGGGTGTTACGAGAACACAAACTTTACGCTAAGTTTAGAAAATGTGATTTTTACAAACCATAGATACAATAGCTAGGTCACATCCTTTCCGAGAAAGGGATAGTCGTTGACCCAGAAAATATTAAATCCATTAAAGAATGGCCTACCCCTACTTGTGTCACAAACATTAGGTAATTTTTGGGATTAGCAGCTTACTATCGAAATTTCATTGAAATTTTTTTAAGGATCGCTTATCCCACGACCACATTACAAAAGAAGGAAAATAAATTTTTGTGGACAACCAAGTGCGAGGAAATATTCCAGAAGCTTAAACAACTTTTGACTACTGTACCTATACTATGAATTGCGTATCCTGATGGATATTTCGCTGTTTGTACAGATGCGAGCGAGGAAGGACTTAGTGGAGTCCTCATGCAAAATGATTGCACAATATGTTACATGTCACATAAATTAAAGGAACATGAACAAAATTATCCCACCCATGATCTTGGGCTAGTAGCCATTATCCACACCTTAAATATGTGGAGGCACTACCTCATGGGGAAGAAGTTTCTTCTGAAGATAGACAACATGATTTTGAAGTATTTTTTCAACCAGCCAGATCTAAATGCCAAGAAGGCCAAATGGTTTCCCTTCCTTAGTGAGTATCACTTCAAGTTAAAGCATATAAAGAGAAAGGAGAATAAAACCACCAATGATTTAAGTCGATGAGCTCATATGTTGTATGAGGTAAGTTTGAGCCAAACCAATTTGGATTTGCATGATAGGATCAAAATGACAAGTAGAGTTGACCGTTTCAATGTTGAAGTCCTCAAAAAGGTATAGGAGGACAGGTTGTTTCAACAATAGAAATAATATAAGGTATGGGAGACCAGACTACTATGGTCCAAAGAGAGACTATATTTTCTGGAGGGAGGAGACCTCAGGTCCAACATTCTAACAAAGTTTCATCGAAATCCCTACTCAGGGCATCCGGGAGATCAAAATATTATATCGGTAGTAAAGAAACACTTATTCTAGCCTAAGTTAAAGGCCGTCATAGCATTATTCATCGCAAAATGCCAAGAGTTCCAGCTGGTCAAAGCAGAGCACCAACATCCTTCGGGGTTACTACAACTGCTACCCATTTCGAAATGGAAATGGGAGGTTATCAATATGGATTTTATTACAAGTCTACCAAAGAGAAAGAAGAAAAATGATTCCATCTTTGTAGTGGTTGATAAGTTGTCGAAATCATGACACTTTATCCCAATTAGGTAAACTTACAAGGTAGTTCACATTGCTGTCATATTATTAAAGGAGATATTTCAATTGCATGGGATACCCAAAATTTTACCAATAACTTTTGGAGATATTTATTCTTCGGATTAGAGACACAGTTAAATTTAGTACTGCCTACCACCCGCACATAGATCGGTAGACAGAACGGGTAAATCATATTTTGGAGGACATGCTTAGAATGTACGTAATGAACAATCCCACCAAGTAGAAGGATTATCTGCACCTCATAGAGTTTTCATATAACAACAGATACCAAACCTCTGCCAAAATGAGTCCCTTCGAGGTACTCTATGACTAAAAGTGTAGTAAACCAATGACTTGGGATATCCCGGTGGGAAGGATCATGTTATGGCCAGAATTACTGAAGGACCTAGAATAGTTAGTCACTAAAGTACAACATAATCTAAAGGAAGTGACATGACCTCCATAAACGTTATGCAGATAAGAAAAGAAAAGATAAAGATTACCAGATCGACGAATATATTTTTTTTAAAGTAAAAGCGAAAAGAATCTCATTGAGCTTGAGAAGGTGAGAAAAGTTGATAACGATATTTTGCGGACCCTTTGAGATACTGGCCAAGAGAGGGCCAGTGGCGTATGAATTAGCTTTACCTGCTCATATAAATGTTCATAAAATTTTTCATGCATATTTATTGAAGTACTATGCATATGATACTAAACATGTTATTGGTTGGTCCTTGCTACATGCAAAACTTGAAAGGGAGTTTATACCAGATCCCCTTCATATTCTAGAAAAAAGAGAAGTATAGCTCAGGAAGCGAACCATAGTCTAGATAAAAGTGCAATGGAAGCACTTTGGAGTTGATGATGCCACATGGGAGAATGAAGCCACCATGAAAGAGGCTTACCCCGCCTTGTGTCATGAATTCATTTCTAGTCTCTAGAACACCAGGTGGTGTTGTTCTAAGTGGGGAGGGATGTAATATCCTAAATTTTGACCTTAACTATATTGGGCATGAGCCCCACTGCATATGAGTTACTTGGATGTTTACATTTATATATTAGGCATATGCCCCATTGCAGATGATTTTTATTAACTAGATAGATATATTGGGCATGAGTTGATGCACATGTTTTATTGTCTTGTATATGATTATATATGTTGGGGATAGACCCTGATGGACAAATACTATAGTCGTAGTATGATGTACTATAGTTTTATGTGATTAGCTGTAATACATATATTGAGATGATTATTGTGATGTATTGTGTAGAATATTGAATGCACGATTGAATTCTATAATGTGTTCGGTGTAGTCCCTGAAGCACATGAGTTATGAGATTTTGTGTTGAGCATAATCCCTATAGCACATGATTTATGAGATTTTGCATTGAGCGTAAGCTCTGGAGCACGTGATTTATGATATTTTGTGTTGAGCATAAGCTCTGGAGAACATCAGTTATAATATTGGAATTGTTGGGCATAAGCCTTGGAGCATTCCAAATTGATGTTGAGCACAATATTTGGAGCATCGTATCTTTGGAAATTTTATCCCTAGGTGTATTATACAAGTACATCCTAGTTTTAGAGTTGAGAGAGAGGCTCTGGAATTGCACTAGTGTTACGCCCAATTAATAGTTTTGAGCTTAGGCTTTGAATAGTGCTAGGGGTTACAACAATTAAGTGTGTTGAGTGAGAATGACTATGAATAGCACCGATCCTTATCATACATATTTTAGGTTGATTAAATCAAATTTCAAATCTACTTCTCATCAAGGAATGGAAGAACTACCATGATATACAATGTAATCCAACAAGCAAGGAGGACCTAGAGCTTCCTAACCTAGTTGACCGACCAAACCATACCTGTGGCCTTGATAAAGGATATAATGTAAACAAAGGGAAGCATCAAGTAAATAAACTATGATATATGAT
Organism: Pseudotsuga menziesii; assembly: GCA_001517045.1. Taxonomy (NCBI): domain Eukaryota; kingdom Viridiplantae; phylum Streptophyta; class Pinopsida; order Pinales; family Pinaceae; genus Pseudotsuga; species Pseudotsuga menziesii. The sequence continues at coordinate 207,761 of LPNX010143147.1, read as the reverse complement.
GCATGAATAAATATTAAGAAATAATATGTAAAGTTTATATATATATATATATATATATATATAACTAAAATAATAAGTGAGATTCTATGTAGTTATTATAAACTAAAATAATTAAATAAATATTCTATTCTAACGCTCGAGTAGGAACTAGTAAAAAGTTCCTAGTTAAAACAAAATAACTATTAATTCCATATAAATCAAATTAAAGATTATTTTCAAGAAAATAATGAATTCTTGATTCAAGTGGAGTTTAAACCATCTGCCCTTTCATAAACTACTTTCTATAAGACCTAAGCCAGGATAAGGATTAGGGATCTGATTATTATTTTCCTAAATAGTTTTGGGAGAACATTTTCCCAAAAAAAACAAGCATTCTTATAGAGAGCCTGATTTTTCCAAACAACAATAGCCTCACCTTTAGGAGTTCATATCACTTGTATGTTGGATCCATCTCGGGGGGATCCAGATTAGAACCAGGAATGGTTCCGGGTCATGGTTGGGAGGAACGTGGTAGTTCCAAAGTTATCTAGTTATCATCCCTAAGGTCAGAGATAACTAGTTTTTTATTAATTCTGGGTGTTTAAGTGTACAGGGTCCTTTAGCCATTACAAGTTGCATAGTTGTATGTAATATTTTTCTACATTTTCAAGTTATTTTAATTATGTTTACATGTTGTAATTATAGCCATGATGCTTTGGATTAAGATCTATAATTTTACTCTCACCAATTTGATTAAATGTTTTAAGTTTGTTTTATTAGATAAATTAAAATCTCAATTTTTAATTCTTATATAGATTCTAGGGTAAAATTCCTATTAGAGTTGTATTAAACTAGTTTCAAAAGTTTATATTAAATGCTAGGGTTTAGTCTAGATCCAATCTTTAGTTTCCTAAATGAATTTAATAACCAGACCTCTGTCAAACTATATTGAAACTAATCCCTACATCACAACATCGGTCTAATTTTAAAAAGAGAGTAAAAATAAAATCCTTAAGTATAAAATTACAAAGAATTCACAAAGGTTTACGACCTTATTAAAATAATAAAACGTCATTGAATAAATTTAACCATCCAACGAAATAAACTAAATAAAATAAATAAATAAATTACAGACATCCACATTATCATTTAAACTACTCACTAACCAATTTAATAAATAGTATAAATAAACCTAATCAAATAACCAAGGGTCAAATCCCTTAAACAAACCAAAGAAACCATATAAAGGATGCATAGCAGTAACTACTTTATACATTAAACCAATCAATAAACATGCTAAACAAATATTCATAAACGTGAACCAAGGATCGAATCCTTTAAATAACTAAACCACATAAACCTTTGTTTAGTAGAGGTTGTTTATAAACTTAAAACCAAGTAGAAAAATAAAGTCATCCACCATAACCTCTAAAGTATCGTTTTTCCGAAAAGAATGAATCTCCAGCCACAGGCTAACCTAAGAATGTTGGCATATTAGCATTTTCCAGCATTGAAGACATACATATAATCTATCTACGCTATAGTAAGAACAACTAAATCACCAAACATAATCATCATCATTCCTCTAACATAAAGGCTGAGGGGCTGTCAATGTTTCAAGAGGAACATTTTACATTTTAAAATCAAAATCTAAACAAGCTTAAATTATAAAAAATAAATCAACTATCAAACCCCTGATCGAAGATCATAATCTCCATCTCGGAGTGTTTAAACAATATTAAATAAATAATACAATAAATTAACTATCGGTACCATAGATCGAATCTCATAAGCTCCAGCTCGGATCGTTAAACAATATTAAATAAATAATGAACATAAACAATAAATCAACTATCAAATCCCATGAGCTCTCGTTGGGAGCATTAGATTTATTTACAAGAGATAATAAATAAACGTCGAACCATATATCTAATCCATTAAACAATTACTGTAAGGATGTCTATAGAGAATATAACTTATAAAATCAATAGACACATAGGCCGCGCCATATAAGCAAGCTTGGGATACGCCATTAAAAACCATAATATTAAAACAAAAAAAATTACATTATCATCCTACACCAAGTATTATAACAAAACATACAAACATATAAACATAGCTAGGTTTGTCCTCGACAACATACATAACAAATTCCAATAAACGTTATAGCGACTTCATAAAGACACATACAAGAATCCACTACGAAACCAAATCAAGCATGAAGCTAGGGATTTTCCATTGTCTTTATTAACATAAACGAAATGCCCAAATAAAAAACATTTACATTAACAGAGGTAAAATCCATTTAAAATGTGAAACCATTTGCATAAAATGTAGCATGGGTTTACAACCCGAATTATATCCACATTCAACAAATAACTATCAAAATGACATTATCATAGTGCCATTGCGGAGCAATGGCACTGATATAATTTTAACCATCAAATAAATTAAAATACAGTGCTCATAGAAAACAAAGAGCCGAGATAAAATCAAATGAAACACCATTATAATTTTCCAACACAGAGTTTTAGATTACACAGTCATGTCCAATGTACAAAATGCCCAAATGGGCTAAGAATCATTAACAAGACAAACCCACATTTTAAATACTGAGCATCACCACTATTTTCCCCAAACCTTGGCAAATCCCAATTGGGAATATGCTTACAAACTTCCCACAGAAAAACCCTACAAACTTTGTAAATGTCCAATCAGTTGGGTAAAGGCCCTCATCTTATGGGCTTACCTGGAATGCATTGCCGACCCTTTTCCTTTACCACAGCCGCAGAGCATCCCACGTGTGTCCACAACCTGCAAACAAAAAAAGAATATGTATTAGAAGTATGCATGACTAAAAAATAAAACAAAAGAGTGAACAAGTTAAACCTTAATATAGCTTGTATGCTTATCAAGACATTCGTGCCGGCATTGTAAACTATCACCCTTGTTAGCGCAAATCAACAGTGGAGCTCTCCCCCCTTTACCAACAACGAAAACATAATGAAAAAGTGGGTTGTGAAACCCTAGCAAGGGTTTTATGCCTTGTCCCATCGTGGAGGATCCACGCAACCATTCACATGGATGCATTAAATATGCCAACAATCCTCCACTAGGATTTTAATTAAAAACACTTCCTCAATAGTTTAAATTACACACTTTTCTCAATGATATTTAAAATCTTCCTCTCTATAGTTTGAGCTCATACTTTTAGGTAGAGTTTTTAATACCATACCAAAACCCTTAGTGTTTAGGGTTAGCAAATTTAGGTGCTAGGTATTTTACTTTTTCTGTCACGTGTTGGTAGCATAGGTTTAACAACGAATTACCTTTAATAAGAATAGATACATCATGCATTAGTTCGCAAGAACTAAGTAAGCCGAGTGTCATAGGATTTCCTTACCTTTTCGAGCGAGTCATTAGAGAAAAATCCTGCCACTCCTCCCCTTTAAATATAGAGGTAAGTTAGCCTCATCGTTTATTAAAATAAGAAACTAGCTAACAAAACATGTAATCAAACACGAATAAAACAATATCATAGCATTAGTAAACCGGATAAAATATGCGTAACTACAAAGTACATAAGAATGTAAAAGAATGACATTTGAACATCATTGTAAAATAGAATTCATACTAAAAGGAAAACAAAACCAGAACTTAGGCATAGTTCTTATCAAGTCTATAATTCCACAATTAAGAATAAGATGGCCCTTAAGATATTAACAGTATTATTAGTTCTACATTTTTTATGGATTTTAGGGACATTACAAAGGAGAACTAATTAGTAGATTTACTTTTTCCCTCTATGAATAGTCTGAAAGGTTGTATAGGGGTGACCTTGACTTATTTCTTTAGTTGTTCAGCCTAGGTATTCCCTATTGGTGATCCTCTTTCTACCAAATCAAAACTTTGAGACAGACAATCTATATCAGTCAAAATTCATAGAAATCTTTATAAACCAAGGTAAATGATATAATAAACTCGGTTCCTTCTTGAGCATACATAAAATCTAAACTCTACCCTCTAACCTTTTAAGAAATCATAAATCAAAGCAAAGGAAGATATACAAATATGTCTTCAATCTCAAAAGACACAACCTTACATCACTTGAGATTTTATTTTTCTAGAAAGAAGACATTTGATATCATGTTTGAATGATTTTTTTCCCCAAATTAGTAGGAAACTCTAGGCACTAATAGTTTCATAAGGTTTATAAAGTTAGTGTTGAATCTCACTTAAGAGTCTAGGCTGTAGTATTTGAGCACATTACTTGATTCTCATATCCATATCCAATGTGACTTATTTCATTTGGAAGATGATTCTCAATTTTGTTACAAGTTAAAATTTCTTAGTATCAAGTGTTGAAATTAAGGAGTTGCAATCCATACAAGTTTCTTATTTGAAAATGTAAAAAATACCAAAAGGGAAAATGATGTGCTCATTGTCATTAAGTAGAAATTGATACAGATTCATAACTATAATGATGTTCTTTAGTGCTATTCTATGGATATTGGCCCACAATTATCTTTTGAGATTCATCGGATAAACTCAACCTCATACTATTTATTCTTGTAACACATTCATCGGCTAACCTCAAACTCTAGGTTACCATCCTATTTATTCTTGTAACACACTGATTCTCCAAAGCCTTCACTTTACTTTTACAACTCTTTGTATCTCTTTTGTCACTTCAAATTTCTTTGCATCCTTTTGGTTTGCTTTAGGGTGATTCCATGAAGGTGGGTAACACTTTTTGGCCAAATTTGGCGATCAAAAACTGATTTTTTACTCATGTGCTAGATAGAAGCCCTCGAAACGCATATATTCCATGTGAATTTTGACTTGTAGTAAAAAAAAATGCAGAATATTATGTTGCCTTCCCAATGATATTTTTAAAAAATATTCTGATGTCATTTAATGTGTGAAATTTTGCATTTAATGAACTGTGTGACCTTTAAAATTTGAAGAAGTTAATAAGTGGCTCATGTCCATCCCCAATAATTCAATCTTACATTAATAATTTAAAAAATGTATGTATACGAGCATGATCTACACAAAATACACTGTGGTTTGCATATTTTTTTGTTAATTTATTTCACAATATACAATTATTTATTATTTTTCGAAAGTGACCACATCTGATTTCAACATCATTTTATACACATGTGTGTCCATCCCGGCTTTTTTTCACTATTTTCAAAAATTGAAAAACCAAAGATACCCTTTTGAAGACGACGCGTCAATGTGTGGGCTGTGTATTTTTTAGAAATTTTTCGATGTGTATTTTTTACCTTGTAGATTTTTCTTGGAGCTGCTTCGAAGTTGTTGTCAAGATTTCTAAGTGTAAGTTTTAGAAGTAATTAAAAAAAAACCCATATGAATTCCAAAATGCATGCATGATACCTCAATGGATAGAGGATCCGATGATAAATCTATCGGTATGAACTCCACTCAGTTGTGTTCCATGAATGGCAGCGTTTACACCCCTAGAAGACATAGAGAGACATTGATTTTCCTGTAAGAGGGCTAATTCTCTCTTTTTTCGACCCTCGATCGAGCTTTGTAGTTCGATGGAGGTATTCAAATACCTTGATTGAGGTATTAATAGAACCTCGATCGAGGGTTTATCCAAACATTGATCGAGGGTTTAATAAACCCTTAATCAAGGTTTGGATAAACCTTTGATGAAGGTTCTGTTAAATATTCGAAAAAAAAAGCTTTGTCCATGACTACCAAGGTTTTATATGCACGCTCACCACCATGACTACCCTATCTAGAAGATTATGCCATGTTCGACATTTTAGAAATGGGCTTCTAGGATCAAACTAAGAAAATGGACATAAGGAATTTCAACATCATTTGATTTGACCAACTCTACAAATAATAAATATCTTAGAAATTTAAACAAAAAAACAATCATGACATTGCCAGCTTATTCTACTAATAGACCTTTCGTCATTTTACTTGGAAACTAGAAGTCCCTGGTACAAACTGCCATGGGGCCAAGGGTTTGAGAAATTCCATTGTTAAAATCTTTTTAATGTTCATTAAAATACTTCAAAACACAAAACAGGGCTGGAATGGAGTGGCAGTGGGGGGGAAGGAATTGAAGATCATAATTAGAGTTACAAAAATGTAGTGAAAGGTTTTAAATACTAAAAATCCGTTGTTCCTTCGTATATAATTTTTAATTATAAATAATTACAATTAATTGATATGAATTTGAAAACACTATTTTTTATCTTAATCGTCGAGATCTATTCCACCCTAGGATCTGAGCTTTAAATATTTGGCCCGAGCATCTATATCGTAGGTATCAGTTCGTAGTCCTGAGAATCCGGGTGAAGTGGACATAACTCGGCTAAGCTCAGCTCATCAAATGGATTGCATGCATCATTGCCATAGTATTCTTTTTGCATTAAACCAAGGACAACAATGATGCATGCCATTTAGCTGATGAGCTGAACTTAGGCGAGTTGTATCAATTCGACCTAGATTCTCAGGACTACATTACGATACCTACGATATATATTCTTGGGTCATATATTTAAATCCTAGAGCCCAAGGCGGAATAGAACAAGACGATTAAGATCAAAATTAGTGTTAAATTCAGAGTCATATCACATAATTGTAGTTTTTTAAAATTAAAAATTATATACAAGGGAGCAGAGTATTTTTAGTACCTTTAGATAGAGGAAAATGTGAGCATGAAAAAAAAATATGACCTCATTTCCTTGGGTTATATCAATGTCCATTGTTTACTTTTCAAAATTGTTATTGTGTCACACATTTGCAATTAATCTTGCTAATAAATTATTGAATGACATTAGAATTTACATCAATAACACGTGACTAATTGTTTTAGTGTTTCATAATGCTAAGAGTGGAGGAAAATAAATAAAAGAAATTTTTTTATGGCGACTGTGGGATCCGAAAAACAAAAAAGTATGAAAACTAAACATGATACTAATTCTCATTTCAACAAGAATTGAAAATCTTCAATGACATGAATTCAAATGGGGATTCAAAATACAAGGTGTCCAAGCATCTTTTGGAAGACTTCATTAAATGAAACTTTACATGATGCATATGAAAATACAATGTCAAGATCAAGCTATGAGTTCGATCAAGGTCTCTAAAACCATTGATTGAACGAGTTAGAGAAAATCTCACTTGAGCTAGCAGCTTCATTGAGTTTTTCAAAACATTAACTAAAAACATATTCGAGTGTGGACACGAATATTGACACCCAAAGATAATTAAAATCAAACATAGAATTATATGATAATAAAATTTAATAAAACACAATTTCGACTATAAGAATGATACTTGAGGGTAATAGTACATACCTTGAAGAAAAAACAAGTAAATGCATTACTACTGTCACTTCCCCTAGATTTTATGTATAGATATTAGCTATAGAGTAATTGGAGTTATAGATGTGATTGATTCGAGTCATAGATGTGATTAATCATATCTATAACCCAATTACTCTATGACTAATATCCATCAAAGGAAGTTCATATCCATATCCAATTAAATGATGGGCATGTTGCCTATTTATAGGCAATTAAAGATGCTCGATCAAGGTCTACTTTAACCCTCGATCGAGTTTTTTTAACCCTTGATCGAGGTTCCGCACCATCAACCGAGGGTTTACAAAAAGATTGATCAATCGTTTAACAGAACCTCGATTGAGCGATTTATAAACCCTCGATCGAGCTGTTAACACCTTGATTGATGGTTTATTAAAAGCTCGATCGAGGTACGTTTTTCCATTTTGCCGAATTCGCATTGCCAAAAAATGTAACCCAGCTCTGTGGATGCACCCTTTAGTGCTTTAGATATATTATTGTGCTTCCAACCAATTTTTTATTATTTAGTTTCCCATAGCATGTAGAGTTTGTCATACACACTTCTTGTGCTTGGCCACTTATGTGAATTTCTCTCTAATGCGCTTCTTATCTATGTGTTTGATCTCATGCACTTGATCTATTCATACCCTTGAGCTTTTATTTGAGGTTCTCAAAACTCTTTATTTGTTATGTGTTCACTACCTTGCATGCACACTTCCTATTTCCTTATTAAACTACATATGGTGCAGCTGACTTATGTTGTGCACTATTGTTTGATTCATGTACCTTTTGTGTCAACTCTTATTGTATGTGCTTATTCTACTTTGTCTCTCTACTCTATCATTGTATCACATAAATATGTATCTGTATACGTATGACAAAATTGAAGTTAAGTTATCAGTAATACCAAACATAAGGATTAGACACTAGTATAAATGTGGACCAATTTGGTATCAACTGAGATGGGACACCACAATTGAAACAAAATTACTCACTTATGTATGTTCACCATTACTATGCCAATGTACAATATAACTTAACTATGGAGTTATTTATAAGGCTATTGCTCCAAATCACTAACCTTGACATTAGGTTTACCCTAGACTCTTGAATGCTTCATTACATCTCGAAATCAGCTCGATGGGAAATCATTCAAATCCGAAGTTGTTTGAAGAATTGAATCTGTAGTGAATGATTTCTATTTATAAAGTAAAAGGTTTTGAGTTCCATCCTTTTAAATCATTTTGCTAGATCATCACAACTTCATATATGACATAAATATCTTAGCAAATCATTTTGAGTTCCATTCTCCAAATGACTTTAATAGACCACAACAACTTCTTATATGACATTATAAATAATTAAGTACGTTTAGAGTTCCATCTTCCCAATTATTTTGCTAGATTACCATAAATTCATATACCACATAAGTATTTAAAAAAAAAATTGTAATTCCATCCTCCCAATGACTTTGCTAGATATCAATCTCCTCTGCTCGGAATGGTCTGGTGGTGGCCACTATTCTAGCATCATATTCATAGATATGCAAGTGTCCTCCAATCAAGGTAATTGGCTCGCTACCGATTCCATGACAAACAATGCAATTCATTCCCTTAGCTTCATTGAGTCACCACAACGGTGAGACACATCACTGTTCACAAGGTTCATAATTCCACCAAGTTAATTGCATGCAACATTTTCCATTTCACTGCAGCAACTAAATAAAAACATGGACATGACTACATCAACAATTTGAGCACTCAAGATTTCAACCAGCCCGACAACCATTGCATGATAGTCAAATGGGAAAGTTTTCTCATGTTCTAGACATGATTTCGTAGTCTAACAAGCAATTCAGATTAACATTCTCCTTTCTTCTCTTGAATTCTCTTCCACACATGGCTTCTCTACTTTGTGTTTTTTTCCATGTGTTCTTCTTGTTGCATCCTCTTTCCCTAGATTCACTTCTCTGCACACACACCACATTGCATGAATTCTTTATTTAAGACCAATTCTTCCTTTTGCATGAGACCTCCTTTCTCCATGAGCTATGTGTCAGAGTCATTAAATCCCCCTTAATCAACCTTTAACCCACAATTAACTCTTAAGTCAGGTTTAAGACTAATTAAGGATGTTTAGGCTCACTTAAGGACATAAGGTCTTCTTTTAGGTACTCAAGGTTAAAACAAGGTTATAACATAGCCCCATAGGCCATCTACAACCCCTTTATTGTCTTTGGTGAATACATGAATCCTTGAACTTCTCATCATTCTACCTCAACCATGGACAACTGTAATTTTTATAATAATTATACAGATACAATAAGTTTCATCCTCTTGGGAATTCATATTTAATTAATTACATGATACATCATCAGACTAGGGGTTCAGACCAGGGGTGTTACAAGTGGAACATTGCAATTAAGCCTTCAGTCACAAGGTCATTCGGATAAGTATGCTTCATTGTTGTAAGATTGTTGTTAAAAGATGTTAAGTTCTATTAAGGTATATTCTTGTCATGTTGAAAATTCTTATGGTACAAGTGTTGATATGTTCTTCCTCTAATGCAGTTTGTTAGCATTATTGTGGATTAAATGAATGAGGGGAAGGAATTTAATAAGAATGCAAAATTATTAATTATTGTTAGCTTCGTGAAGATATTGAATAATTTTGTATTTATAGATAGGTGATTTCAATTAAAGATAGAAAATTTTAAATGTATATATTCATAAAAATATATTAAAAATGCTGAGTATATACATTTTAGAATTGAAAAAAGTTTAAGATAAAACCTTTTATAAATTATATTAATACCCTAACCATCTATATAAATGTACCTCCATTAAAACATTCATAAACATTATCAACTGGACTGCTTTGTGTATAAGATATTGTATATATTACTTTGTTTAAAGTATTAACATGGTCATTATTGCAAAGCGAAGTGCTCTCCAGCCCAGTATGGGGAATAAAAAATATAAAAAACAATGAAAAATATAAATTACATATAACACTTAAATAAATAAAAATAATGATTAAATTAGCATAGATCCATTTTAAACCCGAATTTATCAAATTGGATCCCTCTAGGTGCTTGATAGATCTAGGTTTAAAATGGATCTATGCTAGTATACATATAAGAAAAAACTAATCATTAATGGCTGTATTTGATTACTTAGCTAATAACTAATAAACTCTCATCTTTGATGGATATGGTAAAGTAATTAGCCATTATATGACTAAAAGCTTCATGAATGAATTAATACTGATGTGAGAAACTAATATAAAGATTATCATAATGTGATTGTAACTAAACGATCATTAATAATTGTTGTATTTGAATTTTGAATAGATGGGTGTAGGTAAATTTATACTTTCTCTCTCAAATATTTATTTTAAAGTACCTTTTCTATAAAATATTTACTTTAAAGTAGATTAATGTGTGGTTTATAAGTGATTGCATAACATTAAATTTCATGTATTAGGTTACCATACTTTTAACCTTTGAATGGGTAAGCAAAAATAAATGACATTTAAACTTTATGTTATTTAATATTTTAAGTCAATGTTAAATGGTAACATTAAGAAAATAGAATTTCAGATGGAAGCAAAGAACTTTATGTTATTTAATATTTTAAGTCAATGTTAAATGGTAATATTAACAAAATAGAATTTCAAAGATAAAGGAGAAAAACTTTATGTTATTTAATATTTTAAGTCAATGTTAAATGGTAATATTAACAAAATAGAATTTCAGATGTTAAATTCAAAAGTTTGATTTGGTCAACTCGACTTGAATTGATTTAGAATTTTTTTTGTAAAAATAAAAAAATATATGGTAATGTATTTAATAATATGTCCCATATTCTAAAAGATTAGTAGGATATTGTGTATATTACATATTAATTATGGTATCATAAGGTTTTCGTTATTAGAAGTTTATTTAAAGATCTACAAGGATTTGGATGGTTTTGTTTAATATTGATTATTTATAATTTGACTCAGTAAAAAATTACTTAATCTTAGTATTAAGATTGAGATTTATTTTTGTTATTAATATTTTATTAATTTTAAGTGTATTAAAATAAATAAGTGATAAAAAAATAGTTATATTCATTATGATATATTAACTCATTTTAAGAAGCTTTTAAAAAAATCAAAATAAACCAACTCCATGTCAAATTTGAAACTATCTAGCTTAAAAAGAAAAAAATCTTGAAAAATATATCTTCAAACACATAACTAGACACACAACAAAAATCTTATCAAAGTTGTAAACTGGTATAAAATCTTCTTACCATAAAATTTGAATTATTAGCAAATTTGTAAAATAGATATAAAATTATGTTTCTATAAATTGGGTTTAGTGAATGTGTCTTTATTCCATTTACAATAATTAGCACACTCACATAGTTTGTGGCTAGATCACATGTATAAAGATCAAATAGTTACGAGATAGTTATAAAATGAGACACACTTTAGATTTTAGATTGTTTTTGTATTTAAGTGTGCCTTATCGAAGCCTAGCTCCATGTTATCACTAACATTCTTCCTGTTATCCATTTATCAGCTATCTGTTATTTTTTTTATTCTTTTTTTTTATGTCACATTTTTATAGTTATCTGCCATGAAGTGTTGGTTATCCATTCATCAGCTATAACTATAAGTTATCCATGCATTGCTATTAGTTATCCATTTATTTTTTATATTTTTTTTATGATTGTTTATTTTGAATTTAGAACTACAAGCATAGAATCAATCTGAAGTATAAACTTGTCTCATCCTCATCCTCATCCTCATCTTCATCCTCATCCATAAATGAAAAAACATAGATCTTACTTTACCTCAAATCTCAAATAAAAACGTTTATCAGCTTAAATATCAATCAGAAAACTTAGTCTACCCTATGTTTCAGAAACAACTTTCTGGGGAAGATTTCTGTTTCCACCTTATGTAATAATTGAATCTCTGATTTCCATTTGAAAATCCTTGCATGTCTTTTTTCCATATGTAGTTGCAGATTCCTCGCATTTCTTGTGTAGTTGCACTTTTAGTACTTCGTGAAGAATTCTGTTCAAGATTTGTGCAATAATTGAATCTCCGACATGCATTATGCATTAGAGATTCGTCGCATGTGTAGTTGTTAGAACTTGGAAGCTTGATAAGCAATGAATGAACGAGAGTCAAGATAAAACAAACGCTGATTTCCATTTAAGATTCCTAGCATTTATTGTTTCAATGTGTAGTTGTTAGAAGCAGGCCTGAAAATTCAATTTTCTTGTGTCTGTCAATAAATTTTTAATTTTTAATATCGGTTTCAAGTTTTTAGTGTTTATCATTTGATTGTTGAACTATTTTTGCTGAGTGTCAATTTATTTATTTTTAATATTATATATAAATGTGAATAAAATATTTTTTTATGAAATATATAAATATGAGTAAAATATTTATGTAGAAATTTACTAATTAAGTAAATTATAAAATTTTAAAGGAAAATTTTTAGAGATTCTCTTTAGAAAAATTTGAAGGCTCAATGGAAATTAAGAGCAGCCCAGAAGATGACCCAGCTCAATTGTCAATGATTGTTAGCTAAGTTTTAGTAGTTAATAGAGATATTAAAAATTTTGACGGGTTATCTAAATTCATAAACGTCAACTATTCTCTTACCTGTCAATATTGACGTCTTTATAAAAAACTTACATATCAAATACGTGTAAAAATGAAAAAAACGTTCTGTGAAACGTCAAATTCCAAGCCTGGTCAGAAGCTTGATAATCAGATTTGTTTCAATGTGTAGTTGTTTGAAGCTTGATAATTAAAATAAATCTGATAGTATAAAACTGCCAGAAAGTATAAAACCAAACGGCGCTATAAAGACTCGGTGAGATAATAACAAGCACGGGTCCAACGACTATAGAAGCTATCCAGTTGAAATTAATGAGAGTGGGTACCTTGAATAAGACCTGCACTTGATATCCGTGTTTCAAGGAATGAAATCTGCCAAAAAAAAAGGGCATACTAAATGGAGACTGATTGAAACGCTTGAGGTGGCGAGACAACGCTTGTTTTATTGTCATCTTCTTGCAGATTTTAATGGACGCGTTATGCAAGTGGTGGAGGCACAGTCTGTCTACGTTTTCCTATTCAAACACGTTCTGGTCACAGCCCACTTATTTTGTGAGGGGGGGTTGCTATTTGACAACAGGCACTTGGCTAGGTTTGGATATGAAGAAAATTATAAATATTGCATGGCTGCCACAACAGTGCCATCCCTTTCCCAAAAACTAATCAATGTAGAGATTTGGGATAAGGGTTGCAACATCATTTTTGACATGGGTTTGAAAGTATAGGTATGGGCTGGTGACCCACTTGAAATGTGACTATGGAAAAATATCATATTTTGCCTATAGGTGGCTTTGATGAAAATTACACCTGCTTGGTATTTTAATGAAGGATTAAGATGGAATGAAATGACATATGGGCCGAGTACAAAGATTTCATAGAGGAGATGTCTTATGGTATGAAGACTTGCCTAAACGTTAAGATGGAATGAAATGACATATACTTTATAAAGATTGGCAGCTCCAAGGGTTAGCTCAATTGGTAAGACGTGCTTACATTCTCTTGGTTCGGGGGGAGGTCATGGGTTTGAGCCGGGGTTAGGCCTTTTGCTAGGATGGCCGACGGTTTACCACCTCTACCATCCACGAATGTGGGGAAGTATTGCTGGGTATCTTTCCATCTGAAAAAATTGCTGGGTATCTTTCCATCTGAAAAAACTTTATATAAAGATTGGCGTGATTTGAAGAGGAGATTTCTTATGGTATGAAGGCATAAAGATTGGCTTAGTACAAAGATTTGAAGAGGAGATTATTGGTAATGGATTGTTTCAATGATTAATCAAAATCTTTTGTTATGCAAATCAGCATAGATACATCTAAAAGAGGATCTATCAAGCACAAAGAGATCAAATCTCTCAAGGAGCAAACCCTACCTTTTTTTAGAATGGAAATGTCTAATTTAATTTTTATGGTTTTAGTTTATCTAATTTATGTTGTTATATATACATATATATGCAATTCTAAATAATTCAAATTTAATTTAAGCCATCATGTTATTTTTAATAATATTTTATTATTTTTTATAAAAGACACTTGTCAACTCTAGGATGAGTATGGAAGGAGTTACACATCTCTCCTCTATTGGGCTGTAGAATGCACCTCTTCGATGCAATAAGGTAAGTTATCATGGCTTGGAATGAAATTAAACCATAGTATTTTTATTGTGATGTGATAACTGAGATGTTTTATTTATGCTGATAAAATCAATCTAATTAAAAAATCCAACTTTAAAATGAACAAAGATGTACTCCAGAGTACAAAATAAGACTGAAAACTATTTAGGAAGAGCAAATGAGCAAGGATGTAGTCCAAAATAAGACTGAAAACTATTTAAAAAGGGCCAAGTTGAAATAATTAGATGAATAGTAAATAATATGATATCATTCAAAATAGATAAGCTTGCATTGATAAAAAAAAATAAGTTTTAAACTATGTTAATTTTGTTATTTTTATTAGTTTTTATAAAATAATATTTGAAAATAATCATATATGCGATAATAATGTTATAAAGTAAATAAAACAATATATTAAATTATAATACAAAATTGTGTAAAAAAAATGTTAAATGAGAAATATATACATAAATATTATTTCAACAAAAACGGGTTCCAAAAAATGGTTAAATCAATGTTAAATGGATTACATTATATGATATTCATTTTATTTGTGGGAATATGAGAATCATGTTCGAAGTATAGAAGGTAATATGTTTAACTATAATTTGAAGTTTGTTGAAATATTCAATAAATATAAACACTTTTTAAGGTAGAATTTGATTTTTTTTGAAATGGGATAGTGTGTACACTTCTTACTTTTTACCAATTGAACTTATTATTTAGATTAAATAAAATTAAGCTTTGAATTTATAATAATTTATAATTTTATTATTTGTTTATTTATTACCATCTTAATTTATAAAGATTTAATGTTTAAGCTGGAATTATACAACTTAATATTTGTAGGTTTATGATATATAATATTATAACAAAACATGGGCATCAAAATTTTTGTTTTCTATTTTTACTTGCTTATCATTGTCTTGATCCAAGTTCATTAGTTGTGAGAATGTTTCTAAATTCACAAGTTCATTACTTAAGAGAATGTTTTTGGAATATATAATTTAATGCTTTCATGTTTATAACAATATAATTTTATCATGGTGGATATGAATGATCATGAAAAATAAGAGAATGACCATTCAAACAAAAGTTTAAATAAGATTTTGAAAAACTTATATTTTTGAAAGGATAAAAAATCCATCATAACTATTCCATTTTGATTAAGAAAGGGTTGGGTAGATTAAAGGTGAGTGCAATACATGATAATCTTTTAATCAAGATTGATCTTCATATGAATAACATATGATAATTCCTTAATCAAGATTGATCTTCATATGAAAATAACAAATAAACATCAAATATTTGAGAAGCACAAATGGATTCACGCACTGGACTATGAAAATACTTCCTTTAGATGCAGATTTTGCCATCTAACAGGACATTTACAAGACTCGTGCCCACTTGCAAAAAGGTTTCCTAAAAATAAACAGGGGACGAAGACAAAGGGGAAAACATGGCAGGCAGAATATGCTCCCTCTACTGATGAGGATTCAGAGGGTGAGGACAGTGAACCAGAAGTACAAAAAGCGGAGGAGGCCAATGAGGAAATAGGGCATAAAGCTGAAACTGTGATGGCACATCCCTTAGATTCCGAAAATGCTGGAAAGGAAATACACACGGAAAACATGCAATTGACAACTACATCCTTAACCGGGTCAAAGCGTGCACATGAATCAGAAAATTCAGATTCTGATAAAGACAAAACCCCAGCACAGCCTTCACTGGAGCAGGTGAGTAAAGAGCTGATTATAGCTACACCTCAACAGGGGGATTGGACAGAAGTGAAATCAAAGAAGAAAGGAAAGAAAGGGAAACTAGAGGATTATTATAAAATCCCAAACTCCTAGAAAATTTATGTAATATCTTTGTTTTTATTTTTATTTTCTTGCATACCTTTGGTCTTGTTCCTGCTGTGCATATGCACCTACATAATGTAATTTTGTATCGCTTCGGCTTGAAATAAAATTATGCTTTTTTTTCTTGGAAAAAAAAAAGATATTTATATTTCTATGGTTTTTGTTAATATAGTACCTATATACACATTTTATTGAAGCATATAATCCACTTTAAATGCAATGTTCCCAAATTTTGGTTAGCACCATGGTCATACCACTAGACCATTCAATCTCCATGGGTCCCAATGAAAATCTTAATTAATTAGTCAATGAGGTAATTCATTTTGTTTATGGTCATTAATTAATTAAATTAGAAGGACCATAATTTTGAGATATTTAATATTTGCTATATTTTTTATGAAAAGAGAGGCTTCTTGAGAAGTTTCCATTAATGAATAAGGAAGGTGTCCAAAATAAAACTAAAATTAGAAAGGCATGCAAAAGAAGAAATACAATCAAAAGTAGTGAAAAGAAAAAAAGACAGGAACGAAAAAGAGGGAACAACAAGAAAATCAAGAAATCCGAGGAAAAAGCAAGAAAATGCAAATAAAGAATGGAAACAACCAGAAAGCAAGTATCCAAGGTAAAAATCATGTTTCCATATAAGGAAGGTTCCCCAGTTGGAAGAGTCCCCCACATGCCAAGTTTCCTCATTTGTCTCATGAATTTGAATTCTAAGAGGCAAGTCAAATTTGGAGGCAAATCACAATAGTTTTCTATAAAAGAAGACTATAAACTCCTTCTTACATATTTTTCCACTTTGATAATTTGACTTTGAGAGATAAAGTAGATACCCTTGGCTTGGTTGATGTGCCCCATTCTTGCATTGGGAGATGCACTCCTTTGCACCCATTGTTGTAGTTCAAAATTGTAAACTTTTGCTTATGGGAGCTTGAAGAAGAGTTTATCTAGTTTATTCATCAGAACATGTTGCAACCATTAATGGTGGTCTATTACAAGTTATGATACCACATTTAGTGAATTTTGAGTTTATTTGCAGATTTTGGGAAGTCTTCCATTCCAAATTCCAAGTATTTCTAGTATTTTCCACTTGTAGTGAGTTTTGTGCTGAAGGATTCCATATCTAAGCTTCATGTGAGATGTAGTTTGGCCTCCAATGGTTGTGATTGATGTAATAATGTACTTCTAAATTTTTTCCTACAATTCAAATCAATGAAGGTGCGCTGCATATGAATTTCTTACACCTTGTCTAGAGTTTGATGAAAAATGACTAGTTTTTAGTATTGCTTAGATTAACCATCTTAGATACAACAAATTCTATTCCTTTAATTTTTATGTTAGTTTATATGTTTATGAATATAATACATTCCTAAATGTGACAACTCCTGGCCCTCATCCGATGTTTGGGAAGCCCTAAATCATAACTAGTTATGTAGTCCCAAGGGTTTATTTTTCTTGGGAGGTTACTAAAATGATCAAAACTTTTATAACCCTATACTTTCAAATTGATACTAATACATAACAATAAATAAGAGTTCTAAAAAAATTCATAAGTCTAAATCTCTTAGCATTGGTTTCTGGGAAGTGTTAAGCCCAAGGTCTAGTATGCATATGTTGGGGTGGCTGCGAGCCTTGGAGTAGACTTCAGCCTTGCTGATGCTCAAAACATCAATGATCCCACTACATTGTGCAAAGGATTCTAAGCTAGCCCAATCCTCCCACCTTTCATGGTCTTGGAATTTTCCCTCTTGATCCTTTTCTTGAGTGATCAGTTGAACCCTCTATTTCCACTATTTTATTTTGAATTTTTAGGGAATAATGAATTAATGTCCAATCAAATTCAGGATTGGTACATTATAGTGGTATCATAGCACTTTCCTCTACTCTTATGGAAAAACATCTCTCAAGTTCATAGTTTCATCCATGAGATTGGTCCTTATTGTAGCTGGAGAGTGTGATTATGAGTTGTATGAAGAAGAATACAATTCCATAGATGAAGAACCAACATGCAATACTTCATCTCATTTCACAAATATGGATTATTATGAATTCTATTTTCAGCATATGATGAAGTCATGAGGATGAGATCTAGATTCATGGTGGGTTGTCTTGTAGAGGGAATCCAACTGAACCATTTTAGTACCCTGCATATTATTGGAGAATGAGTGATTAAATTTTGAAGCACCATACTCTCCGATAGTACTTCTCTCTTGAGATAAAGAAGTTGTTCAAGGACCCCTACTACAGGACAAGCCGCGAAAATGATTGCACATATGGTGAATTAAGAGTGCAAGAAGGTGGAAACAATAAGGTTTCCACCCGGAGCCAAAATAGATAAGGAGGATATGGATGTGCACCCTCAACCATCCACATTCGAAGAGAGGAGTCACGATCCACCTAGTTCTTTATGTGGTGAATAAAAATAAACAAAATCATGTTCAAGCAATTGAAACTTGTATCTCAACCATTAAAATACATGACAAAAATCCTTATTGATGAGCAACTCAGTTTTGAAGAAGCATCTACTAATGGATTTTTTGATGAGATACCTACCGATGGGTATCATGGTGAGGTTTCTACTAATGGATGCCTAGGGTTGATGCACCTACTGATGGGTACCAAGATAGCATGGAAAAATATACCGATGGATGTTCATATCTTTATGTTGGTGACATACAGATTCCTATTGAGGAGATTGCTACAAGTACATATTCCTTTGATTATAAAGACCTTCCAACTGAAAAATAAGACCCAGAATCGATTTCCACTTCACCTCTTGAGCTTCATGAGGTTTATTTTACAGACAAGGAGGAGGAGGTTCACTCTCATGAGCCTTCCTACCTAGTAGGTTTGTTACATTTGAGTGAAAATAATATCAAGAAATATTTACACATTCTTCATGACATTCATGCTAAACAACATCAAATCTATGTTGGAGAGGTGCTTAATTAGAAGATTCATCTTTCCTTGAATCTATGGATAAGATGCATAGAGAAATTTCTGCAATATAAGGTAAATTTTCATACATTATTTCGGATGGAGATCACTTGTATGAGTTGGTTCACATGTTTCATGGATCATCCTTGAAGGATGGCAAGGTGATTTGCAATCTCAATGATGAGTTGATGGCCACCCAAGATTCTTTGAGAAGCAATCGAAGTTATATCTTGGAGTCTAATATGGAGGAAGATAAAGTGCACCAAGAGTTGCAAAGATCACATATTTCCTCCTACATTCTAGTCATACATTCTCCTTTGGTTGATGACATTCATATTTCTATGGAGGAACCTTATGATATGGTGGTTCATGAAGTGCATGATAACATGCATGTGCTTGAGGAGTTTTGGCATACAAATGATAAGTTACAAGCACATGCCACTTTCCATAGCGAAACTGATCTCTCTCATGAAGTGATTCCTCTCTCCATGAAGGGCCATAAGATATCCTTAGTGTTGGACCATCCCTTGATTGAGTTGATGCATCAAAATATTTGGTGGATACTTGTTTCAAAGAGTTGGTTCATCCTTCCTCATCCTACGCATTTGAGGGTGAGCATAGGGTGAAGGTTTTCTTCTTGTTGGTGCCTAAATAGGAGAAATAGGATCCTACATTCACTCTAGTTGATTTGATTTCACCATTCCCTTCCCAGAAGTAGTTGAGGCATCCTATACCAATATTTGATGCCTCCACGTATAGAGATGCATTGGATTTCCACCTATCTTCATTGAGTGGAGCATATGATGGAGGTTTTCACCCTTATATCAATGACAGAGAGTTGAGCCACTTGAAGAGTTTACATGGGGAACCACTTTGCTTTATACTTGGGTTAGTTGATCGAAATGTCCTTCCATTCCCTTGTTGGATGAGGAGACACATGTTTGTATTCCTTTCTTTCATTCTTGAAGATTCCTTTTATGTATCATTATCTTATGAGAAACATGGGAATTTGTTAGATGATTCCTACCTTTTTTGTGGTTGGACATCATATTTTCACCCTTGTCACTTGAGATTTCTTGATTTCAAATTTGATTCTTATGTGCATTAGGCATATAAGAACCTTCGTATGAGTTTGGAGAGACATTATGAGGTTAATACTCACTCTTTAGAAATGTATTTCATGATATATGGTCTCTTTTTGCTTCATCCCTACCTTGAGGATGCATATTTAATGATTGATAGTCTCTCTATGTTTCATCCTAGCTTGGAGGATGACAAACTTCCATTCAATTTTCATATTATAATCATTCTTCATGGTGTTCTTACTATCCTTCCTAGTACCTTTCATGGTGATAACCTATACATAAATTCGATGGTGTTTGGGAGGATACATTCTAGACAATGGGATCCTGGCATTCCTTGGGATGTCAAATTTCTATCTTTGACACTTCTACATGCATACTTGGAGTGGAGGTAGTGGGATCCATATATAATTTTTACCTAGGAGTTTTGTTGGATGGAATTCTCATTGATGAGAATGCAACATAAACAGTGGGACCCAAGCATTGCTTGGTTTTATAGTTTATTGATTGGACTCATAATTTGGGGAAGGTGGTCAGATGACAACATCTAGATCGAAAATTGCTTGAGTACAAGCAGTACTGGGTGGGGAGGACTATAATGTCCCAAAAATTTGATTAGAACCATGGTCAAAACACTAGACCATTCAATCCCCATGGATCCTAGTGAAAATATTAATTAATTAGTCAATGAGGGAATTAATTTTTTCTATGCAGGTAATTAATTAATTGAATTAGGAGGACCTTAGTTTGATATATTTAATATTTATAATATTTTTGATGAGTTGGAAATTAGGTAAGTGGCCGAGGGTGGTTCATAAGAAAAATGGAGGCTTACTGAGAAGTTTCCATTAATGAATAAGGAAGCTGGCCAAAACAAACAAGAATTATAAAGGAATGCAAAAGAAGAAAGACAATAAAATGTAGCCAAAAGAAAAGACAGGAAAAACGAGGAACAACAAGAAAAACAAGAAAGGCCGAGAAAAAAAAAGGGAAGCACAAATAATGAATGGAAACAACTAAAAAATAAGTATCTAAAGGTAAAAATCATGTTTCCATATAAGGAAGGTGCCTTAGTGAGTTGGATGAGTTCCATACATGCCAAGTTTGCTCATTTACATCATGAATTTGAATTTTAAGAGGCAAGTCAAATTTAGAGGCATATCACAATAGTTTTCTATAAAAGAAGGCTATAAACTCCCTCTTAGATCATTTTCCACTTTAGTAATTTGAATTTGAGAGCTTAAGTAGCTCCTCTTGGCTTGGGTTATGTTCCCCATGCCTTCATGGGAGATGTTCCCCTTTGCACCCATTTTTCCTGTTTAGAATTGTAGATTCTTTCCTATGAGAGCTTGAAGAAGACTTTATATAGTTTATTCCTCAGAACTTATTACATATATTAATGGTGGTCTATTTCATGTTACGATACCGAATCCAGTGAAGTTCGAGTTCATTTGCAGACTTTGGGAAGTATTCCTTCCCAAATTCAAATTATTTCCAGCCTTTTCCACTTGCAGTGAGTTTTTTGCCGAAGGACTCCATATCTAAGATTCCTATGAGATGCACTTCGGTATCCAATGGTTTTAATTCATGTATTAATTTAGTTCTGATTTTTGTCTGCAATTTGGATCAACAAAGTTGTGCTTCATATGAATTGCTTACACCTTGTCTAGGTTTTGATGAAAAAGTAACTAGTTTTCAGTATTGCTTGTATTAGCCAGCTTAGATCCAATGAATTTGATTCCTTTTTGTTTTGTATGTTATCTAAAATGTTTATGAATGTGATCCATTCCTAAAAGTGACAATTTGTGGCCCTCATCCGGTGTATGGGAATCCTTGAATCATAACTAGTTGTGTAGTCCCAGGGGCTTATTTTGCTTGGGAGGTCAGTAAAAATTATCAAAACTTTTCTAAACCTATACTTTCAACCAGATATTGACACATAACAATAAATAGGATTATACAAGATGTAATAACTCAAAATTCGTAAAAATGTAAAAATTTTCATGTGACATAAAATGTCTAATATCATAGCTAAAGTACCACTAATGGTTAGCAGATAATTAAACAGTTTGTAAGAGAAACAAAGAGTTTCTTCTTTATAATATTTTTTTTATAATCTATAAGCTTCTCCTTGATAGCTGTGTTAGTACTATTTTAGACTTAGCAGTAATAATTCTTCCAGTAGTAGAAAAGGAACTTGTCTTTTACTGATGCTAGATATACTGTTGATTTGTTTTGTTAAGAAGGGAAAGTTCTTATGTGTGAACGAGGATTACTTAGCTTTAAGTAACACAGTGGGACTGATGGATCCTTATAGGTTTTAATAGGTAAGCGTTAGTTCCAGTAAAATAGTATTTATAAACAGGTCAAGAAGATACTTCCCTAGCATGAATATGATGCTAGTCTTAGATTATTTAAGAACAACTTGACTCCATGAGGTAATGTTGATCTTATCTGTGTTGTCACATCTCCATAATTATATTTATAACAAACTACATCTGCATGGGTGTAGAACATGATCGAGGTACTATGCCAAAGAAAATCAAGTTACTGGTTGATTACAATTAAATCCAAGAATACTTGGCACTTTCGTTTATAGCAATTTTGATCTAGATTTTATCTAAGATGAAATTATAGTACTCTGACTTTTGCTTAGTTTAGGCACTTATTTGGAGTCTAGTCCTGAACATAAGCATATGATTCTTTTGGAAAATACAAAGGAAAATACTTCATGCTCCTAAACTACAATCTTGCCTCTTTTGTTGAAAAAGAGTTAACTCTAAAAAATCTTAAGACCATACACTCAAAAGATGTATATCCATTTCAACCTTATCCTAGGTTTGACATTGTATAATTTTCACATTATATGGAATAACTATACCTTCATACAAGTTGATTTAGTAGATCTTTGAGATGAGTTTATTGATCAACATATTATAGTTTGATACTAAACTATGTTCTAGCACAAGAACTTATCTTAACTTGACAATATCCTAGAAGATACTTCCTATATTAATTTTATGATCGGTAAACTAAGTATTGAAAAACTTCATGGTATTAATATATCATTGGAAATCATAGAAAAATGCATTGTTTAAATGATTATAGGATTTTGATTAATAATTATTTGATGCAGATTGGAACCGTCCTCCACTGTTGACTTGCACCCTCGATTTGCAAATTATTTCGGTGGACACACGGGGATGGTCTCAACCACGAGATGGTTGAATTAAAAGAAATAAACCCTACGCATTTAATTTCGCAGTGAGTGTTCCTTTGTTTTGTTGGTCCAAGTTGCGAGCTCATGGCCATCGTAATCCTTTACACACCTCCATTTTTGCAGGTTGTTTCCTGACCAAAACATACAAGCTGGTTTCTGCGAAGAAGATATGGGATTTCCAGTTCATTCAACGTTCTTTAGATTCAGGCATTACTCTTTAAGGTGACAAGAAACTATCTCAGGTGGATGGCTTCCACAACTTCTTCCCTCCGCACAACTAGCTGGTAAAAATGACCCTTCCATGTCTAAATTTGATATAAAGTTGGGAGACATTTATTTCATTTAAAAACAACTTCTCACCAAATGAATTTTTGTTTTGTGTAGGTTCATTTATTTCGGGACTTTGGGGTTAGCTGGTGGTTCAACTCTACCCAAAACTCAGCCACGCAAACCCTGGTAAGCCTCAGATAGCACTGATGGTTTTTCTCCTGCAATGAGTAATGGTGGTTGGGAGATGAGGATACTTGCTGCTAAAATTAAATCATCCTGGGTTTTACTTGTTAGGTTGTTCTACGTGTTGTTTTGTTTTTGTAATGAAAACCTTGAAGGGTAATAGGTGCAAGTTCCTGAAGGCTATTGCAGCCTTGATTTTGGGGTTTATTTGACATAGCCTTTACGGCCTAGAATATGTAAAAACTGTTGGTTTAACTTTTTAGAACTTGGCTCTAAGCCGTGATATGTATGTTCAACCTCTTCCTGGTCAATTTAGTTTTTAAATGGATTTCATAGGTGAAGAGAAAGATTGTTTACTTAGTCGAGACTTGTAAAAAGATATAGGGTTTTCTACTTGTAAGGAAAATAATGGTTATGGTTTTATTTTACTGCTTTGTATAATTAAACTTTGAATAGGCCTGAGCCTCGACCTATAATTATAAAGGCCATAAGCCATTAATCTTATTTGATTTTGTCTCTATTAAATTATTAACAGTGTTACTTAAATTTGATATCATGTAATTTAAAATAGTTTATAGTAAAATATGTTATTGGGAATTTTTACAGTGTTAATGAGTAAAATTAGTACTTTGTTTTCACTTCGAAGGGTTATTATTTTCGAATAACCTACAGTCTATAATAAGATGGATTTTACATGATTAATTTTAGCTCTATTTTTCTATTTTACTTTCAGTGATTTTACAGCTGTTAAATTTTATTTTAAAAGTAAGTTTATGCAAGTTTGTGAATAAGGTAAAACCTGTCTTTCGTAAACCCTAGGTAAATTGCCTTGAGGTTTACAGTAAAACATTGGTTTCCATTACACAATGTAAATATGAACTTGGAAATTATTATAAAGACCTAAGCAGTACTTAGCTAGGTTAAAACCCTAAGTACTATTTTTACTGTTCCTATATTTGTTTATTTAACTTTATTTATTGTGTTTAGAATAAATAATAGTACTAGTAATAGTTCTGTGATTAATATGGTTACTAGTGACCAGTGTATACTCTATTCGTTTTCTGTAATTAGATATTACATATGCTTTCATTAGATAGATTAAGTACTACTAGTTTTTTGTAAATGAATCACTTACATTTTTCATAGAGAATAATAAACAAATCTACTGATTTATCTTAACAACCAGTTGTTCTAGAGTACTACCTTATAAAAGGCATGGAAAAATATAGTGTGATATTTTCTTTCTATTCATGTCTCATTTACTCATTTTCCTACTGTTCTAAATATAATTTACTAATCACTAATATTATCAATAAATAATTCTCTTTTCTTCTTAAACGCTAATGTAACAATAGCATACCTATCTTCAAAAACTAGTAATCATTTTCTGAAGAAAGTAAATAAATTGTAAATAAACCTGAACAAATAAAAACCTGTCAATTGATGGGGTGACAACAGCTTAAGGAGGTTGTTTCTCCCAACCAACTCCTGGAGAAAGCTTAGTCTGCACTTCCTCGGGACCCCCGAGCCTATTTCCTAGTCCTCCTGGTAGAGTACTGGGTGAAGGATGTATCCTTAAGACCTTTTGTCACCTGATTTGTCAAATTACAACAGTAATTCAATCCTACTTATAGTAGTAAGAACTTCAGCCTAACAGCTGCATAAGTTCAATTCTCAGTAGTTAACCCATCAAACTCACTTCCATAAGTCCCCTCCATCGAATTTGTCATATGCACTTCATTCACACTGAATGATCACATTTCTAGAATGAGCAGCCTCAACTATAATCAATGGGAAGTTTTATAATAATGCCTAGGTCTTTTGGGTCAGTCTTTACTTTATGAGCCACCTGCTCCAATTCCACTTTCTTAGGGAATCATGATCACAAATATAGGGAATTTTCCACCTACAATAGTTAGAAGTAGTTTGAGGATGCTGCCACTTGTCAGTATACTCTCCACATACTCTCCTCCACCAAGTAACCAGTTAACAATCTTTTAACAGCTTCCCTAAGCTGTTGTCTAATCATTTATTTATTTATTAATAAAATATTCTGAAATACATTAATTATTCTTGACCCCACTTGGTCATCAATTACAAACTTAGCATAACATATAACATAATGTTCCTCAATAACATTAATGTTTTTTTCAAATTGGGGCGTGTGACATACACACCCCCTTAATTTATCACATCATCCTCGATGTTATTTATTCCTCGTCCTCAAGGTTCCCCTGAAATAGAATTGGATATGCATCCTGCATATGACTTTCCAATTCCTAGGTGGCTTCTTCTGGACTAAGGTGCTTTCATTGCACCTTCACTTGACCAATGGTGCGATTCCGAAGCGAGATCTCCCTCCTTTCTAGGATACTATCTGTTTCCATGAGAAAATATCCTTTGGGTTCCACCCACACATAATTCCAATTAATAACATGAGTAGCATCATGTACATATTTTTTTAATACAGAAATGTGAAAAACATTGTGAACTCTTAGATTTGGTGGTAGAGCTAACTAATATGCTACCTATCCTATCCTGGACAGTATTTCAAAAGGACCACAATATCGAGGTGCTAGCTTAGCATAGCTACCCAACCTCAGAGAACTCTTTTTAGGTCTCACCTTAATAAAAAAATGTTCACCTACCTGGAACTCCTTTGGAGTTTGTTTATGGTCTGCTTGGCTTTTTTGTCAATCTTGCACAAATTTCAAGTTACCTTGTACCTTTTTTACAATTAACTCCATCTCCTTCAATAATTCAGGTCCTAATACTAATCTGTCCATTGGATTACTCCAAGAGATGGGAGTATTGCATTTCCTTCCATACAGAATTTCAAAAGGACTATACCTAGCTGAAGCTTGATAATGATTATTGTAAGCAAATTCTACCAGGTGTAAATAGTCTTCCCATTTACCTGGTTGCTCCTTTATATACATTCTGAGTAGATCCTCCTATACCTAATTTACTCTTTCATTCTGTCCATCAGTTTGAGGATGGAAAAAAGGTACTAAAGTTTAACGTAGTATTTAACCCTTTAAACAAAGATTTACAAAAATTACCAGTAAATTTAGGGTCTCGGTCTGAAATT
Source organism: Pseudotsuga menziesii (assembly GCA_001517045.1). Classification (NCBI taxonomy): domain Eukaryota; kingdom Viridiplantae; phylum Streptophyta; class Pinopsida; order Pinales; family Pinaceae; genus Pseudotsuga; species Pseudotsuga menziesii. The sequence goes on along the minus strand of LPNX010143147.1, from coordinate 180,549 downwards.
ATCACCTTCGGTGTTCCATGCAACCGAAAATTTTGTTTTAAGAATATATCAACAATATTTGCAGCTTTATAAGTAGTTTTTACAGGTATAAAATGGGCTGCTTTACTCAATTTATCAACCACTACCATTATTGACTCATTTAAGTTCTGATTTCTAGGTAGTTCCATGATAAAATCAAGGCTAATTATCTCCCATTTCCAGCTAGGAATAGGGAATGGCTGAAGTAGCCCAGCTGGATGCTGATGTTCAGTTTTTACTTGCTGACATTCGAAGCACCTAGCAATGTATTCTGCCAATTCATTTTTCATGTTTGGCCAGAAATAATCATTTCTTAGCATGGCTATGGTTTTTTGATAACCTGGATGCCCTAAATAAGGATTTTTATGAACTTCATTTAAAATTAACAGCTTAATATTAGGTACATTAGGTACGTATAATCTATCGTTATAAAATAATAATCATTTTTCATTCAAGTTGTACCCTGTACTTAGACTTTCTATTAAATTTTCTTTTACTTTTGCTTGTGATTTTTGATAATTTTCATCTTGTTCTATTCCAGCTTCTAGTTGTTCTTCCAAGTCTATCTTATAAGTGTTGATGGCTACTATAAAATTCAGATTTTCATTTCTACTTAATGAATCAACAACCTTATTCTCCTTTCCTTTAATATGTTGAATTTCAAAATTGTATTCACTAAGAAAAGCTAGCCACCTAGCTTTCCTAGCAATCAAGTTAGGTTGATCCAACAGGTATTTCAATCCTTTATTATCTGTCATTAATATAAACTTCCTTCCTATTAAATGATGACACCACATTTTTAAGGCATGTATGACAACAACTAATTCTAAGTCATAGGTCGCATAATTTTCTCATGAACCTTCAGCTTCCTAGACTCATAAGCAATGACGTGTCCTTCCTGAGTTAATACTCCACCTAAACCGTCATTTCATGCGTCAATACATACTATAAAATCTTTAATAGGGTCAACAATTCTTAGAATTGGTGCGGTGGTTAATAATGTTTTTAGCTTTTTAAAACTATCTTCACACTTTTGATTCCAATCAAATTTCTTCCCCTTTTTCTACAAAGAGGTTATAGGATTTGCAATTCTTGAAAACCCTTCAATGAATCTCCGATAATAACCAATAATCCCCATGAATGATCGCATGCCAGTTATGTCTTTTGGTACTGGCTAATATTCGATTTCCTTTATCTTTTCGAGGTCAAAATAAACTCCTTCTTTAGTCACCACATGACCCAAATACTGGATTTTATCTTTAAAGAAGTCACATTTACTAAATTTTGCAAAAATTTGATGTTCTCGTAACTCTTGTAAGACAATTTTAATTGCTCTTTATGTTCCTCTTCAGTCTTTGAGTAAATTAAGATGTCGTCAATAAATACAAACACAAATTTATCAAGATATTTGTGCATTACATTATTCATCAGACACATAAAAATAGTTGGGGCATTAGTAAGTTCGAATGGCATAAGGACAAACTCGTAATTTCCATATCGAGTCCTAAAGGTTGTTTTAAAGATGTCTTCATCCTTGATTTGGACCTGGTGGTATCCAGATTGTAAATCAATCTTTGAAAACACCATGGCTCCACATAGCTAATAAAATAGATCATCTATCCAAGGTAACGGGTATCTGTTCTTGATAGTCATTTTATTTAATTGACGGTAATCTATACATAGTCGTAGAGTTCCATCCTTCTTCTTAACAAAGATGACAGGTGTCCCCCAGGGAGACACACTAGGTCTAATGTAATTTTTATCAATGATTTCCTTTAACTGCGACTTAAGTTCATTTAATTCTAGTATATTCATCCAATAAGGGGCTTTTGAGTTGGGCACTGCACCAGGTACCAGCTCAATAGTAAAATCCAATTCTCGTTTCGGAGGCAGTCTCAGAATTTCTTCGGGAAATACATCAGAATATTCCCTTAGAAATATAATATCTTCCAGTTTTAATTTATCTCTGTTGTTAGTATTTTCTTCATTAATTGTTGTTATGGAAAAGGATTTACATCCTTTCCTAACAAATCTCTTAAGCTGCAAAGCAGAAATCTATCTTACGACTATTTTCCTAGGGATTCCCTTTACATTTATTAACTTTCCATCACTATTTATTCAAGTGAAGGTTTTATCAAAGCAATTTAGGACCACCCTATGCTGTTCTAACCAATCCATACCAATTAACATATCATATGAACCTAAAGGTAACACATTGATCTTAACAGAGGTTTCAAACTAATGCATAGTTACTGCACAATTCCTAGTAAAGATAATTACTTTTCTCTTTGCACCAGTAGCTAACTGAACTAACCAAGATCTTGCAAACTTTTCAATTGAAGGCTTACACTTTTCTACTAAACTAGGAGATATATAGCTTAAAATAGCTCCTTGATCAATTAAAATAGATATAGGTATTTGACTTATCTTACCTTCCACTTCCACCATGGAAGTTTGATAATCTGTTTGCCAGTTCTCCAATGCCGCATTGATCCTGGGCATTGTCCTCGCTAGATCACCAACAATCATCTCCTCATGTATTGTCTGTATGTTGCTAACAGTCTTCTTTCGATTGGGGAAAACTAATGCATAATGTGGACCATTACATTCCCAACACTTTATGGGTTCCTTTCATTCAAAATTCTTTGTATAGTTACTATGGTTGTTAGCAGATTCTTTATTCCTTTGATTGTTTGGATTGGTCTCTGAATTACTTTTGTTCCCTTGGAAATTTTTACTAGGAAAATTTTGGGTATTACTATTCTTAAAATTTTGATTAGGCACAAAATATTTCTTTTTATGTTCATAGTTATTATTTCTTTTGGCCTTCCAATTGGTCATACTTTCCTTCTTACGATTTTGTTCATAACAGAAATTCACTTTTCTCATTGCTTCTTCTAAAGTTTTTAGATTGTCATACTCAATTCTGTCCTTTATACAATAAGGTAAACAACTGAGAAACCACTGTACCTTAGGTTTCTCATCCACAATATATGGCACATACCTGCGCAGACTTAGAAATTTACTATTTAGTTCTTTCATATTCATTGTCCCCAATTTTAGCTCATAAAACTCCTTAGCCCTTTCTTCATAATACTGTTCAGATAAAAATTTCTTCTTGAAATATTTCTTAAATGTACTCCAATTTATATTTTTCTCCCTTATACCTTTTACTCTTTTTAAGTCCTGCCACCATATATCTGCTTTTCCTGTAAGATTATCACTGCTACATTTCGACCAAAAATCCGATGGCAGTATTGTCGGATTTTCGACACTTCCCTGTCACATGTAAGACACTATGATTTTTTTTTAAGCATCAGAAACTTGTCGTCGGTTATCCGACATCGTTCGAAACCGTCGATTAAGCGACACCTCAGTTTACCATTGGTTAAATGTAAAGCATCGGTTAAGCGACAACCTTTCTTCGACGGTAGTGAAATTTTTTTAAGAAAATAACCTTCATGCCGTTGGTTAAACAACAGCAGGGCCGTCGGATAAGCGACAGTTAGTCAATTTAAAAAAAAAATTAACCTTCATGCCGTCGGTGAAGCGACGGATATAAACTGTAACCGTTGGATAAGCGACAGTTATATCCGTCGGTTAAGCGACGTCTCTGAATTTTTTTAAAAATTGTCATCGCTTAAGCGACGGCTATAACTGTTTTAAAAAAAAATACAAATGCCATAAGACCAATTCCATCTGGAAGTAGGTCATAATCATGCATGCCAAATGTGCATATAAAGAAATAGTGAAAACTATGATTCATGGGGAGAATTTTTGTCAATAAAAAGGCAAATTGGGACCGTTTCTATAGGGAATAATAACCTTAAATGCACCAAGACCAATCCATCTGCCACACCCAAGGTGTGCCCATTGGCTACAAATACTACAGTTCACCGAGTCACCCTTAGCATCACTCTCAAGAATAAGAAAGGAATCTCCATAGTTCAGATGCAGCAAAAGGAAAAATGTGCTTCTGTAAAAGAAACAACTATGAATCTTTACATGATAAATTCAAATACATTACATTCAAAGGTGCAGGAATCAGAAAGTAAATGAAATGGCAATTGACTTAATTACCACGCAAAACTTCAAAATAGAAAATAGAAGGGAGCTATCAGATAATATAATAGAATTTAAAGGAGCACCTCCACTGTGTAACGTGTTCCAAATACTAAACACCAATACAAATTTCATGGGAAAAATACATGACTGTCATCACAGTAGAACATCCATTCATGTTAGAAAGAAGTAGATGTTTGATGTGATGAGTAATTATCTTTCACGTTGAAATTTATTGTATTACTATCAAATTCACAATGTACAAGAACAACAAACATGTCATGCATACTTAGAGATAAATTTGATGTTGTTGTTGATCGGGAATAATATCGTATCTAACCGTGATGAATTCTATTGAATGATCTGTGGTCAGTTAAGTTCATTATACTTTCATATTTCCACTCGTGAGTATTTTAAAGATCCTCCACAAAGTTACTACAGGCTAGGATAAGAATCAATCCGATCTCATAATTACAAGGTATAGGTATTCATTCAAAACAATTCAAGTGTTTCCTTATCTGCTTAGGTGCATCACTCCAGGAAGTTTTACATTTAATAGCCACATACCTCAACTCCTAAATACTCTGCAAGGTTTCCATCGATCTTAATTTGGAGGAGTTTGTAGGGTAATTAGAATCAATTAGAGTTTGAAATGAATCATAGCTTGCTTAGACAGATCACTGTGGTTATTCAATGGAATTGTTCAGCCAAAGCATTCACAAAAATGTAGAGAGTGACCTTTTAAAGTGTGAAATATTTAATGGAAATTTTATTCCAAGGGTTTGCTGATATTGGCGATCCTAATTGACCTCGAAAGGATATGATCTCTACCCTTGAAATTGACAAAACTCATCTTGCTAGGGTAGTTTTTCATAGTTTAATGGAGGATGCATTATGAGCTTAAATGTATTAATGTCATCTAAGTGGAGCCATTTTTATTGCTGAATGATCATATAGAATGGAGGATGCAGGGCTATGACGACTGGTTCATTTACATGAATCCAAGTCTATAATACGTGTTGGGAATATATCTCATTCAGCTGGGATGATACTTTGTGTTCAATAGAAAAATCCTTAATAAAATACACAGCTGGACAAAATTCAAACCGCGTTTCATTTGAAAAAACAATGATCGATTCAACAATAGTTGCACATACCAATAAATACAACATCCAACCCCTTTGCTAGAAATTAGGGCAACTAGGACCAAGCTAAAACAGGGGAAAATCGTCCATAGAAGGCATTGAAGCACTCAAACATGGTATGGTCTAAAAAGGATCGAGAAAGTGGGTATGTATAGTTGTTCTTTGAGTTGAGGCCCATTTCTATTGTGGGAAATTACATCCTTAGAAGTTTTTACATTCCCATTAAAGGCCAATTAAGGGCAATAGTTGGTTCATGGTGTTAGTCATAGTCGGTTGGAGTAGAGGAGCAATTTCAGGAACTCTGTTGAAGATTGCATGCATGGTCCTTGCTAAGCTTTCAACGGACCTGTTCGGTGATCAATAGGGAAACCAGAGTCTCGGGAAGGGGGCAGATCCAGAGACACTTAGAGAATCATTGCAGATACACTCAGAGGAGCTGTGCATGCCAAGGGCACTATCCATTGATGGAACACCGATCATGTGGCAAGTGTGTCATTAGTTGTCTCAGTGTTCATCAGGCCTGAGTTTCCTTGTGGATGTAGTGGGTAGTTGTTTGATTCCAATAGAGAGATCAGAGATTTTCTGTAGGATTGTAAGTTATCTGCTGTAGATTGTTGTTTCCTGTTGAGTAATTCTTCTATTGGAATTTGAGCCTCTTGTTGAGTAATTATTCTGCTAGAATTTTGAGCTCAGAGATTGTATGTTTCTGGGTTGTATTTCCTGAGAGGAATGCTCTCGTTAGCTGTTATTTTGACTCATTAAGCTGGAAACAGAGTGCATACCTGTACTAAACCAGATCTGAGTAAAAAGAGTTGCAGCAGACTTGGGTTGTCTGCAACATTCTTTGCCCTGGTGGTATCATAGCCTGGCTAAGGGGTGGCATATACAGCAGATTGCCTGTGGTAGGAGGAAATAGCTGTCTCAGTCAGTTACTTGGTACCTCTCCATTTACTCTGAAAATTCCTGTTATGTTCTATGAAAAATTCCTATTAGGCTATACTTGCCAAGAGATCTGTTACACCATGGGGATGAAATTCTAAAAGTCCATCGCCTTAGGTTGGATGTGCATATGGTCCCACATCATAAATTACAAATATATGTGACCAAAGCTTTAAAGGAAAGAATAAAAAATAAGAAAGCAATATTGTAATAAAGCAACAAGCAATATTTATATATCACATAAGACATCGCACTTACCTCCTCACAGGACTATGAGACTGAGATGGGGATCGAGATGGAGATGTAGACTTAGAATAAGAGCGAGATCGCACATATCTACATCTAGGGGAAGGAGACCGTGAATATCTGCAGTGAGTCCAACAATAAAATTACATTTTATAATTGCAGAATTGTGATTTCAACAAAGCAGAATATGCTCATTCTCAAAGCATCCTTTATGTCCTTCATAAAATACAAATTTATTTTCAATGGAAATAAGATGTGGTTTGAAAACATGAATTACTAAAGCCAGATTATCAGACACAAATGGTGACACATCTCACCTTCGTCTAGGAGTGTCCGCCTGATTGTAACACACAAGATCAAAGAATTCATAAGAATCCAGATACAATTTTCAAAATATACAAAATCAACATAAATGAGAAATAATACAAGCACGTTATTCCCATTCTTTCCTTCATTCATTGACCCAGAACAGGAAAAAAAATCGTATACTACAATACAGTTTTACTTCTACAAGAAATACATGTTTGGAACAGGTTAAGGAAGCTATAACTGATTTTACTCTATAACACGCTTTTAGGACAGATTTCCTCGAAACCAACCTTGTTTCCCTTTGAGACGCTGTACAAATCCATGCAATGGCTTTCCAGGAGGCTGCATACCTGGAAGGTCACTGTTTATATACATGGAAACTTGAATTTGGATCAAGTCCTAGAATTCCTGAAAAAAATTTCCAAAAATTGTAAAAAGGGATAAAAATAAAAGCACTTATAAGAGACATGACGGGTTCTAACAAAGATTAATGAAAATGTTGATAAAAAACTGAAGTAATCCAACTCATGTACCCTATTGTATCAAGATTTAAGAGTGTTCCCATGTGAATGTACTCAATTAAAAGCTTTCTACTCCTGATGAGCATCAAAATATTGAACTAAACGTTGCTACTAGTATCATGTTCATATATCATGACGAGTATCCATACATCATGATGAGTATCCATACATCATGTTTAAGGTCATAAGAGTTGCAAAAGATGAATTTTGGGCATCATTCTAAGGCAGTCTCCACAACAGCAGGAACAAACACCCCTATTTTCTAAATCTAGGCTGAATTTGAAGGTTAAATTCCAATTCTAGGCATAAGCAGCAACGATAAGAACCCTCGTTCGCAGTTATAACATAGAAGCTGTTTAGGGCAGTTCTGGGTGCATTGTATGCCCTAAAACAACAGTACACAGATTTGATATTATCTTTTGAAGTAGAAATTGTGCCTAAAAGGGTGAAACAACAGTAAAACAACCTAAACTTCAATTCTGGGTGCATTTAAACCATCATACTGCAGCCATATTCTCTGATATAGAGGTGAAAAACAGTCATAAAAGCCCTGAAAATGATTGTTTGGAGCCTTGAGCAGACCTGTAGCAGCGTTTGGAAACAGCAGTGATCCAACTTGAGGAAGCCATCAGCTGTTAGAGGATTTTCACTTGATAGCTATCATATTCAAGCTGCTGTCCAGCTTCTAGGAAGGTTTCAGACTTATCTTATAGGAGTTTTGTGCAAAGAAGTCTTAGGAAGGTTTCAGACCATCGCTTTGAAGAAGTCTTTCTTTCAAGAGCCCTGAAAAAACAGTTTTATCCCATTGGCTATCAAGAGGAACAACTGATTGAATGGCAATAGTAAATAATTATACCAAAGCGATGGTCAAAATGCCTAAGACTATACCACCAAATTCAGGAGGCAATCCATTATGTTAAGCCTCCAGCTAGAAGATCAACACTTATTGATGAAACACCAAGGAGCCTTGTGTGGCTAAATCAAAAGGAAACTAGCCCTCTTTGAGGGAAAGAAACTTGATGATCCCTTTAAGAAGGGACATAAAATCAGCACAGAATGGAGCAATAGGAAACAAAAAGTATGGTGGAAATTTCCCTTGGAATTGCATCCTAGAAATCGGAAGAAAGCATCGAAGCAAGCTCTCACCAATATTTAGGGACAAGAATTAGAATGTGACTCCAAACTAGATGGGAAGATCACTTGTATGAGCATACAAAATTGAAAAACCACCAGCTAATGAGGATGAGTTGAAAAAACGCAGTGCCATGAGAGAACAGTTGTTTGCCTCCAAAGAGAGGCTGAGCATGGAATGTGTCTTGCAACGGTGTTTTTTCTCCAGAGAGAATTGGAGCATGGAATGCAACTACCACCAGTCAGTCAATTACATCTATAACTGTATTCAATGGCTTCACATAACAGCAGGCAAGGAATATACAAACAAAATCCCAAGACATAAAACATGCAAAGCTTCCTTCTTTGTAAATACCTTGAGACTGACCACATTGGATTCCATGTTTCAGGATGATCTGAGACACATAAGACAACAAAGCATGAAATCCACATTTTTCAAATATATTAGCGCTGAGTGATATAATGCATAGCAACTCAAGAACTTGAAAAAACGCTTGTCAACTTACAGTCACTCATAGACATGCAGATTCTCTTGTGTGTTGCAAAGCGACCATTTGGAGTGATCATGCTGCTATTTTATACATGTTTATACATGTTATATTCCATGCTATTTTAAATATTTTTAAAGGCACACCTAAACAAGGTATAAGAATCATCTTTTGAAGTGTACAAATCATAAGCTTGGCTTTGGCGTACATATAAAGACGTTGTCCATAACAGGTAACCAACAAAAATTAGTGTATGGTAGTTGCCTGCTTCACTGTCAACCCAGACATATCCATACAAAGTGGCCACCAGAAATTGCCAAGAAATATCCAGTTAAGAGTTACCAACTGCCCAGTTAAAATTACAACACCAAGATACCACTTTGAGTTACCAATGCCTTGTTCACAATTGCTGGTCTCCAACATATTTCCCTACTATAATACAAAAGATAAAGGTTGCTAGTAAAAATAACCAAAGTAGCACAGGATGCCCATTTATATTGACACCAAAATAGTGTTCAGTTGAAATCTTTGAAATCTGCATATTTCTTTCATACCAAACGAAATTAACAATAAAATCAAAGCCAATTGCTTATAACAAATCCAACACCATATAATTGTTTAGAGACAAAACCATTGCAATCATCACATGTTTCATAGGATTTTGTACAAAGTCTAAGTTTACAAAAACAGATTGAAAGATTCCAGTCACTAGAAAACTTAAACTTAGTTGACTCTGAAGATTAGCTGGAATCATCTCACAAATTTTCACGAAGTGATAGAACAACAAGTATTGTTTTTATAGGTTAGTCAAGTCCAGACTAAGCAATGTCAAGGCCATTACACTACAAAAAACTGCCATTAGTAGAACCAATAGCCATGTAGGGAAATTCTTTGATCCTCCACACTTCAGTCCTTTCTATACTGTCTCTTTGTCATTATGTCTGATCCCCTGTGATTGCTCCTGACCAACAGTTGTGGAAGATTTTGCATCCCCATTATTTGATGTTGATTCAGACTTCATGTTTTCAGCTTTTTGTTGTTTAGAATACTTCTCCACATACTCTGGAAACATTTTTCGAAATATTGAACTACATAAAATAAACAGATGCCATCAAAATAAATCACATAATGCAAAAAGCCAGTCTTCCCTAACAATAAATTAACATCCAAAATAGTAAATACAACTGAACTCAGATTCTTATAAACAGAAATCTCTAAAACCATGTGATAAATACTTAAGACACCAAATATAGGCGTTCAACAGTAACCCTAAGATGACATATCCAAAATGCATTTTCACAAAGATGGATGCACCCACTGATTGCTTATCAAATAATACAGCAGATGTTGACATAGTGAATTAATTTTCAAATGCATTATCATAATATTGCATAAATAGTGAACTACTTATAAAAGATGAAATGCACACATAGTGAATTGCTTAAAAATAGTGAACTCTAACTCAAGGAATAACAAAACACAATACCAACCAGCCCCAGACCAGACTAACTACAACTAGGTCTCTTCTCTAGAACATTCTCATTGAGAAGACTACACAAATAATTCTTTTTTAATTTTCAACATATATATTAATTTATCAAAAACCTATCTATGATGACAATAAAAGTATTTTAAAATAGGTCCTAGAGTATTTAAGTTATTTTGGAACCAACCAATATGAAGCTTAATGTCCAGTTCCATATGAAACTACTAACTAGTGTTTTCAGGAGTGACACCTCGAACTGGACTGGTATAGCCCATAAACCAATCAGACCAGTCAATTTCACCAACTTAGGTCCATTTCTGATAGCACTGAATCGAGTTGAAAATTTTGGCATCAGCAAAAAATCAGCAAGGGTCCCGACTTGGTAACATCAGCAACAATTTTCTTTGGAAAACAATTCATCCCACCCATGAGCTTGTATGTAAGAGTGAGATTGATGGTATATTGCCATCCCTCATCAACAATTGTCTCACGAAAATCTCAATCCACAATTGAATTGCAAAGAGCAAACATGTGACAACTGGAGTTTGACATTCTCCTCTCAACCACACACAATACACCCAATTCGACAAACAAGACAATGTATTTGAACATGAAAATGAATCTCTTGCTTATGGCTAGTAAAAAATGAGAAACTGAAGACAATACAGAATGGTATATTTCTGTCTTGATTTTGCAGACGACAAATCTACCTCTAATTCGGTTGTCTTCAGGGCCAGAGAAGAATACAAAGATGAACACAAGGGAAATTTGCTTGTTCAAAAGACTTAGGAGTAGCATCCGTCTTTGCAATAGCAGATGCAGCACTGCTCTTTCCAGAAAATGAAAATGGAACTGAATTCATACCATTTGTCTCGGAGATAGAACCACCAAATAATGGGAAGCCCACAGAAGTTGCAGCAGCAGTGGTTGATGTAGAGAACATACTGCCTGAACTAGAGAAAGTGGGTGAACTCCTTGCTGACATGCACAAGTGGTTACTAGAATATAAATACATGGTAAAGCTTCAAATAGAAAATAAACATGCAAAGTGAATCTTCAGTGCTATTCAACCCTTAAACAAATTGCCATGTCTCCAAATAAAACACTGTTATGGATAGATTTGACAGTTTCTTGTTATGTTAAGGCTGGGATAACCCAGGGCTTTGAAGCAGAGAGCACTATTATAGAATGGGCCATCTTCAGTCAACATTAACTCCTATGAAACAAAGCAAGAAGAAAACCCAAATTTGCACAATACCATCAAAAACAAATATTAACAATTAGTCACCATAGGAAAACAAAGGATAAGAACAGAATGAATCTCTTATACCCTTGCATCTAAAATATGAACATCAACATAGTATCGAGAAGCCTTTGTCTCTGTGACAGCTTTCAATCTGTCAGGAAATCTTGGAGGTGGAAGGTGCACATGAACATTACTGTCAGGCTTCAATAGCCTAACATCTTCAAAATTGTCTCTGTACTGTCGGATATACAAATCACATTCAAGTCTATTTTCTATGACTAATTTCTCAGAATCATCAACTTCTAGAGAAGATCCATTCTGATTCAATACATGTCTGCCATATTCATTAATATCCTGTTTTTCGTTGGGAGGAGTCAAAAATCAATAGTATAAATTAGTGCAACTATATGAAAATCATATGAAACAGCTTCAAGAAAACACTTAGACATTAACTAGGAAGAAAGTATATTATCTCAAATAGAAACCTTTTCAAGCTGCATTGCCATACGGGCCTGCTGTTCATGATCTACTTGTTTTCTCCAAGCAAGTATTGATCAAGCCCTAACATGAGGGGTCACCACATGAAGGATTGAGATTAAATAATAATATCAAGATCGACATATAATGACTACTCATGCTGGGAAAATGATCAAGACATAACACAAGGGGTTATCACATGAACGAATAAGATTAAATCATACCAATAAGATTGACAGGTTATGATCATTTGGAAGAGTTCCAGGTTATGAACTAGCAACTTATGCGTGCATAATCCAATGAAATAAATTGAATGTTCAGTCACTCTAAAGGATCCAATAGAGGAATAAATCACTATGTTGTCACAAATTGGAGACCAATATTCTTGCACATGGTCCAAAAAGGGCACCGTTGTAGTCTATTGTGGTGGCATTTTCAATTCCCTTAACGGGGGAGGTCTCACCCAAAGCACAACCAAGATTGACATAAAACCTTATACATATATGAATGTTAGAATCTAGAATGCATTAGGATGGCACAAATATAATGTTTGAATTTGGAGTAACTAGGGATCTGTTCATTCATTCCCTCAAGAGGCTAGAATGTAGGAACCATGGAGAAGAGTATTGTAGGAACCGTGGAGAAGAGTAGTGACTATGGAACCACCATGAGAAGAATCTGGCTTACGATTGAGAATCCTTGGAATCCAAGCAGTGATATTCCTGGCCAACCTATGTTAGACTCAATAAAATGGAATTGGGATAACATGAGGGACTGCTTGTAAAGAAGGGAATACCCTTCATATTGTTGTGCTAGATGAGGGGGAAGAGTGATAGTTGAATTGGTATAGTTGAAAAGAGAATTTTTAGCACTGTTGAGTTTATGCGTTATGGGATGAGAATGAGGAAATAGAGCTCGAACTTAAGGAATTCACCCTTGTGTGTTGATAGTCTCATATTTTGGGTGGAATTTGTCATAGAGAGAATATGTGTAACAAATATTCCATGGCTGGGAGGAGCGCATTTGGTTTGTAGCCAGTTGGAGGATTATTTTATCATAAAGATAAATACTCTAAAATGTGATGAAATGTTATTTTTTGGTAAAAACAGAAAGAAAATAGAAGGGAATTGACATGCAATAACATCAAAAATCCCTACAATTCAAAGATCCCTCTCTAATTTCAACCATTTCAGCCAAATTCTACCACCATTTGTACCCGACCACGACTATCTGTTATTTTTGTAGTAAAGCCCACTAGACCCAAAATGGCATTAACGAGCTAGCTAGCTTGCAATGCACAAGGGTAATACAAACACAGGGCAGTGAAATAAAATATTATTACCTTAAATATGGTTTGATATCCACGGCCGATGGTCTCTGAAGACTTGAATCTCGCTCTGGTGCAGCGATTGTGGATGAATGAGAAGCCGATGTGGATCGATTCGGCACCCCCTTTCGAGGACAAGTCAGGGTTTCAAGTTTGCAGAGGCAAGAAAGACCCGAGCAAAATCATGGGACAGAAAGGCCGTTGTACCATTTTATTTTATTTTTTATTTTTTAATATAAAGGCACCGTCGCTTAAGCGACGCCTACTATTTGTTAGAGGATTTCAACAAAGTTTGTTGTGCATGAGGGTGTACCATTTTATTTATTTATTTATTTTTATCTAAAGGCGTCGTCGCTTAAGCGACGCTTACTACTAATGATCTGTCGCTTATCGGACGGTTATGAGAATATCCGTCGCTTAAGCGATGCTTATGGCCACATTTTCAAATAAAAAAATTATCTTTGTGATTTTTGGTAGGTTTAAGAAAAGAAATCCACGCGCCGTCGGATTTTTTCGTCGGATTTTGGATCAAAATGTAGTAGTGTATAAATAGTCATCATGGCCTTTAGTTGATTAGAGTAGTTATAAATTTGGAAGTATTTTTTTATCCTGGACAGCCAGGATTCTGCTTCTTCCCCCTTTTCAGTTTCTCCATTAAAAGTTGGTGGCTTGATCGTCTTGAATCCCCCAGAGATTTATTCGTAAGGTTTAAACTTTCTCTTCCTAGTATGGCGATTATCTTCACTACTGTCACTAGTATAATGGAATTTTTGTTTATGTGAATCACCATATACTTTATAAGATGAGCTACTTTCATTTTAACTTGTTTAGTCTTTTTATTTTTATGTTGATAACCCATATCTTCAGACTCAGTTCTGTTATATTTTCCCTCAGTATGAAATCTTTCCATTAAAATTTGATTTAGCTCTTCTTGAGCTCTTAGAATCCTCTCGTCTTCTTTCTTAACCAATTCCATCTCTATTTTTAGTTCATTAATTGTTTGTAGTAGTTTAGAAGAATGATTAGTTATCTCTTCCTGTATCGGTTCTTTTTGAAAATTATTTTGTTCAGTGTAAGGAGCCTCCTCATCTGCATATTCTTCCAATCTATCCATACCTATCATTAAATCAGAAATAAAATTATCTGGATGTATCATTCAAAACAAAACAACATCAGCATGTTTATTTAAATTTACTATTCCACATAAGCAAGTTGCGCTACATTCAGGCCTAGTCTTTGAACCTTGTGATATGACACCACATGTAATAACTCAAAATTCATAAAAAATTAAAATTTTTCATGTGACATAAAATGTCTAATATCACTGCTAAAGTACCACTAACGGTTAGCAGATAATTAAATAGTTTGTAAGAGAAACAAAGAGTTGCTTCTTTATAAGATATTTTTTTTTTATAATCTATAGGCTTCTCCTTGATAGCTTTGTTAGTACTATTTTTTACGTAGCAGTAATAATTCTTCTAGTAGTAGAAAAGGAACTTGTATTTTATTGATGGTAGATATACTTTTGATTTCTTTTGTTAAGTAGGGAAAGTTTCTTATGTGTGAATGGGTCTTACTTAGATTTAAGCTAACACAGTGGGACTGATCGATCTTTACAGGTTTTAACATGTAAGCGTAAGTTCCAATAAAATAGTATTTATAAACAGGTCAAGAAGATACTTCCCTAGCATGAATATGATGCTAGTCTTAGATTATTTAAGAATAGCTTGGCTCCATGAGGTAATGTTGAGATCATTTGAGTTGTCACATCTCCATAATTATATTTATAACAAACTGCATTTGCACGGGTGTATAACATGATCAAGGTACTATGCCAAAGAAAATCAAGTTACTGGTTGATTACAATTAAATCCAAGAATACTTGGTACTTTCGTTTATAGCAATTTTGATCTAGATTTTATCTAAGATGAAATTATAGTACTTTGAATTTTGCTTAGTTTAGGCATGCATATGGAGTCTAGTATTGAACATAAGCATATGATTATTTTGGAAAATACAAAGAAAAATACTTCATGCTCCTAAACTACAATCTTGCCTCTTTTGTTGAAAAAGAGTTAACTCTAAAAACTCTTAAGACCATACACTCAAAAGATGTATATCCATTTCAACCTTATCCTAGGTTTGACATTGTATAATTTTCACAATATATGGAATAACTATACCTTCATAGAAGTTGATTTAGTAAATCTTTGAGATGAGTTTATTGATCAACATATTATAGCTTGATACTAAACTATGTTCTAGCACAAAAACTTATCTTAACTTGACAATATCCTACAAGATACTTCCTATATTAATTTTATGATTGGTAAACTAAGTATTGAAAAACTTCATGGTATTAATATATCATTGGAAATCATAGAAAAATGCATCGTTTAAATTATTATAGGGTTTTGATTAATAATTATTTGATGCAGATTGGAACCGTCCTCCACTATTGACTTGCACCCTCGATTTACAAATTATTTCGGTGGACATGTGGGGATGGTCTCAACCACAATATGGTTGACTTAAAAGAACTAAACCCTTCCTATTTTGTTTTGTAGTGAGGTTTCCTTCTTTTTGTTGGGCCAACTTGCGAGCTCGTGGCCATCGTAATCCTTTACACACCTCCATTTTTGCAGGCTATTTTTTGACCAAAACATACAAGCTGGCCCTCTGTAAAGAAGATATGGGATTTCCAGTTCATTCAACATTCTTTAGCTTCCGTCATTACTCTTTAAGGTGACAATAAACTGTCTCAGGTGACTGGCTTCCGCATCTTCTTCCCTCTGCACAACTAGCTGGTAAAAATGACCCTTCCATGTCTGAATTTGATATAAAGTTGGGAGACATTTATTTCATTTAAAAACAACTTCTCACCAACTCAATTTTCATTTTGTGCAAGTTCATTTATTTCGGCACTTTGGGGTTAGCTTGTGGTTCAACTCTACCCAAAACTCAGCACATGAACCCTGGTAATCCTCGGATAGCACTAAGGGTTTTTCTCTTGCAATGAGTAATGGTGGTTGGGAGATGAGGATACTTGCTGCTAAAATGAACTCGGCCTGGGTTTTACTTGTTAGGTTGTTCTATTTGTTGTTTTGTTTTTGTAATGAAAACCCTGAAGGGTAATAGGTGCAAATTTTTGAAGGCTATTGCAGCCGTGATTTTGGGGTTTATTTGACATAGCCTTTACGACTTGGAAGATGTAAAAATTTCTGGTTTAAATTTTTAGAATTTGGCTCTAAGACGTGATAAGGCTGTTCGACCTCTGCGTGTTTAATTTAGTTTTTAAATGGATTTCACAGGTGAATAAAAAGACTGTTTACTCAGTCGATACTTGTAAAAAGATATAGGGTTTTCTACTTGTAAGGAAAATAATGGTTATGGTTTTATTTTACTATTTTGTATAATTAAACTTTGAACAAGCCTAAGCCTTGACCTATAATTATAAAGGCCATAAGCCATTACTCTTATTTGATTTTGTCTCTATTAAATTATTAATATTTTTGCTTAAATTTGATATCATGTAATTTAAAATAGTTTATAGTAAAATATGTTATTAGAATTTTTTACAGTGTTAATGAGCAAAATTAGTACTCTGTTTTGGCTTCGAAGGGTTATTATTTTTGAATAACCTATGGTCTATAATAAGATGGATTTTACATGATTAATTTTAGCTCTGTTTTTCTATTTTACTTTCAGTGATTTTACAGCTGTTAAATTTTATTGTAAGAGTAAGTTTATGCAAGTTTGTGAATAAGATAAAACCCGTCTTTTGTAAACCCTAGGTAAATTTCCTTTAGGTTTATAGTAAAACATTTGTTTCCATTACATAATGTAAATATGAACTTGGAAATTATTATAAAGACCTATGCAGTACTTAGCTAGGTTAAAACCCTAAGTACTATTTTTATTGTTCCTATATTTGTTTATTTAACTTTGTTTATTGTGTTTAGAATAAATAATAGAACTAGTAATAGTTCTGTGATTAATATGGTTACTAGTGACTAATGTATACTCTATTCTTTTTCTGTAATTAGATATTACAGATACTTTCAATAGATAGATTAAGTACTGCTAGTTTTCTATAAATGAATCACATAAAAACTATGTAAGTAATCACTTGCATTTTTCCTAGAGAATAATAAACAAATCTACTGATTTATCTTAACAACCAGCTGTACTAGAGTACTTCCTTATAAAAGGCGTGAAAAAATACAGTGTGGTATTTTCTTTCTATTCATGTCCCATTTACTCATATTCCAACTGTTTTAAATATAATATACTAATCACTAATATTATCATTAAATAATGCTCTTTTCTTCTTAAACCCTAATGTAACAATAACATACCTATCTTCAAAAACTAGTAATCATTTTATGAAGACATCAAATAAATTGTAAATAAACCTGAACAAATAAAAACCTGTCAATTGATGGGGTGACAACAGCTTAAGCTGGTTGTTCCTCCCAACCAACTCCTGGAGAAAGATTAGTCTGCACTTCCTCAGGACCCTTAAGCCTGTTTCCTAGTTCCCTTGGTAGAGTACTGGGTGAAGGATGTATCCTTAAGACCTTTTGTCACTTGACTGGTCAAATTATAGCAGTAATTCAATCCTGCTTACAACAGTAAGAACTTCAGCCTACCAGTTGCATAAGTTAATTTCTCAGCAGTTAACCCCTCAAACTCACTTCCATAAGTCCCCTCCATCGAATTTCTCATATGCACTTCATTCACACTGAATGATCACATTTCCAGAATGAGCAGGCTCAACTGTCTTCAATGGGAAGTTTTATAATAATGCCTAGGTCTTTTGGGTCAGTTTTTACTTTATGAGCCACGTACTCCAATTCCACTTTCTTGGGGAATCATGAACACAAATATAGGGAAGTTTCCACCTGCAACAGTTAGAAGTAGTTTGAGGATGCTACCACTTGTCAGTATACTCTCCACCCATTATCCTCCACCAAGTGACCAGTTAACACTCTTTTAATAGCTTCCCTAAGCTGGTGTCTCATCATTTATTCATTTATTAATAAAATATTCTGAAATACGTTAATTATTCTTGACCCCACTTGGTCATTAATTAGAAAATTAGCATAAAATATAACATAATGTTCCTCAATAACATTAAATTGTTTTTCAAATTGGGGCATGTGACACAAGCATTTCTAAGTCGAAATGTATAACCAGTGGTTTACAGGAAGTGCCAAGCCTAAGATCTAGTTTTCATATGTTGGAGTTCCGAGGAGCCTTGGAGTAGACTTCATCCTCATTGATATTCAAAACATAAATGGTCCCCATACATTGTAAAATGGATCCTAATATAGCACAATCCTCCCACCTTTCTTTGTCCCAAAATTTCTGTCTTGATCCTTTTGTTGAGTGATCAATTGAACCCTCTATTTCCACTATTTGTTTTGAATTTTTGGGGAATAATGAATTAATTTCCAATCAAATCTTAATGGTACATTACACTAAAATAATTTTATTTGTCCTTAGACAACAACACCAAAATTAGTTATTTGAGAGAGACTTAGTGTCACATACCCCAGATTTGCAAAAAAAACATTTTATGTTTGAGAAGACAGTATGCTTTAATTTTATTATAAAGTTTGTAATTATTGACCAAGTGGGGTCAAGGATAATTGTATTTAATTGCTGATTATTTTATTAATTAATAAATTAAATATGAGACACCAACTTAAGGAGGCTGTTAAATGAGCGTCTACTAGACATTTGGTGGAATACGCTGGGTTGAGAGCATATTGACACTTGGCAACATCGTCAAACTACTTCTAGGTGTTGCAAGAGGAAAATTCCCTATTTTTGTGGTCATTTTCCCCAAGAAAGTGGAACAAGAGAAGGTGGCTCATTAAGTGAAAAAATGACCCAAAAGACCTAGAAATGCTGATAAAAACTACCCATCGAATTCAACTGAGGCTGCTCATTCTTTACTTGTGAAATTTCTGAGTGAAATTGGTGCACAAGAAGTTTAATGGAGGGGACACGCAGAAGTGTTTGTTGTCTCCTTGGCTATATTACCAGGTTCTAAATGTTATTTTTATTTTCTTTATGCAAGCATAGGAACCAAAATGTATTAATTTAGGATTTGATGCATCTATATGACTCATTATTTTGTTAGTTATTTAAATATTTTATTGTTCCAAGATTGATAAATTCTATTCAAATATGTTTTAGGAAGATTGAATTAGAGTTATTTTTAAATTTACTGACGAATAAATTACCTGACTGTATTTTTCCACACCTCCGAAGAGGTAGTACTCTAGTACAGTAGGTGAAATTAAGTTTGATGATCAAGTCAAATCAAAATGTCGAGGAATATGAATATTTACTTTTAATATTTATAGAGTTATTTAGAAGAAAGATTCCTCTATTTCAGAAGTTTCCTTAGTTAAAATACATTTGTTTAAAACATAAACATAAACTACCATAAAAGAAGGTCTCTTAAAAACCAGTACACAGTTTGTGTAACTTTGTTCTTTTTAACACAGTAATAACCACTATCTTCAATCTTAACCTATTATATATACATATAAATATTAACTAATACACAACACATAAATAATACAATTGAATCAACTTTGGACTATAAACAGTAAAAAATAAATTGTAGTAATAAATTAGTTTTTACAACATATTGCAATAATAGTGTAAATAACACATCAAAGTAAAAACAATAACAATGCAGAGTTTTAATTTAAAATAAAAATACAAACCCTAATTAAGGAAAATTGTCAACCAAGTCTTTCCTTCTTTCCTCCTTCGAGAATAAGGTATTTACAATTTTATCCATATCCTCAATAATCAAATTCTTCATTATATAATTATAATATGTATATTATAATTGCCCTATATTAAATAAATTTTACACAGAAAGAGAGTTTAGAATGTTTATCATTTATATACTAAAGTAAAATAACAAAAGATAAATTAAATTATTCCAAATCAAATTTACACATTCGTGCTCGGGTTGTAGTGACAAACCCTTTTTCTTTTATTATTTCATAAATAAATATTTCTATTAAAAATAAAACCCAAAAACTAAATTTCACATTGAAATTCCACATAATAACCTCATTTTAACAAAAATCAAAATTATGGACATTTACAACATCAAAATCCTTTCATCATCTTTTATCAAATCATTCATGAGATACAGGTAAATAGCAACATGGTTCTTTAAAATTTCATTATTCTAAGCTTAAACAAACTAAAATATACAACACAGAAAAACCACGATGTCCAAGTCTGTCAAAGACTCCATTTCACACAGGCCGGTGCACCCATATTACTGTCAAACCATTACAAGTTAAAAACAAAGTGTTTACAAACTGCAAAACCCTAAGAAAACTTAAACAATCTAAGAAAACAGTTCTATGGCCACACGGACTTTACAAACAAAGCATTGTTGAAACGAAGCTACGGCAAGGGAACTCAAATCTCTGTGAGATAATATCTTTCCAAACCCTTCACATCACCATAGAAGAAACCTCAAGCATGAAATTGAGGCTTACTCGGTTGTTTGAGAAACATGGAGCCTTTTCCTTGAAGTATCCTATGTCTTACAGCTCATAGTAGCGAGATTTCACCTGTAGAAGAAGTCTGCACAAGAAATTTCAGAAATGTTAAGTTCATTTTTCAAAAAACCTTGTTACAGTAATGAATTTTTATGGCATTTGTAGAAAGAGTTTAAATGAGTTTACCTGGAGATATTTTATCCTCGATCACGCTGTAAATTTTTTTGCACAGCAACCCTAGCCAAGGAAAACTTCATACCCCAGCAGCTGGGTAGGAGAAACACAATCTAAGAACCTTGACGAGAATGAGAAAGCAAACAGTAAAAGCCACGACGAAACCAAATCTCCCTACTGTCAACGAAATCCACAAAGTAAGCCGTGTGTTATAGATCTAGTAACCACAGTGCTAATAATCAGAGGATTCGGCTTAGCTGATAAGTGGGTTAAGTCACTCATATAGCTAAACATTGGCATCGAAGGCTGTCACTCACAGAGCTAAACAATGGCATCAAAGGCCCATGAGGCCATGATCCTGGCGGTGCTACTCACAGAAATGAAATGTTTGGTTAACAATGCGAAATATGTGTTTGATCAGGTTTTTAGTAGGGTTTTCCAATACATAAACTCTATCCACTAACCGTTAGCCACATGGTTTCCACTTCGACTTTAATTTTGTGGGTGTTTCTCTATAGTTTTGAGAGATTGGGTGATGCCTGCAAAACGTTATACATAACCTTTGTTAATAGTTGGTTGAAAACATATAAGCATGAGATTTCAAATAGAGATTCTTTAGCATAGTCTTCTAAAGGTATTATAGTTTAGTTTTTGCATAGATAGGGTTTATACTTATGATATAAAATTCATATAGTGAGTATTATTTTATGCAAAGGTTTTTGGTTTATATTTTGTTTTGTTCTTTAGGTAATGAACATTCCATCCCATAAATCAAAGCAATAATATTATCTACAATCCTAAACAAGAGGTTTTAGATATAGCCAGCTTTGACTATTGAACATAACAAGTTCAGATTTCAGCAATGTAGAAAACAAACAAAGTTATAATAACAATATATGAAAAGAATGAGTCATGTAGTACCTGCTCTAGTAAAAAAAAATTAAATTAAATGATTACCCTAGCTTTGATTTTACTGTGAACGAATTTAAATTCTTGAGCCTGAAACTCGAAATAAAAGTTAACTATAAAAAGACCTGTAACAAGAATCATCATTTCACTGCATTATCTTCAACTAAAAGACAGCCCACTTACTGACCTAGGCTGATTATATTGACCGATTATACTGACCTAGGCCAACAACTGAAAGACAACCCACTCACTCGACTTACTACAGTCTTGTGTGTGTTTGGAGTGACTATCTCTCACAGGATCAAGGCCCTGTTGCCTGTAAAATGTGCTCTTAAAGTAGAGAGTCTCTTTTAGGTGTAGAGGGTAAGTTTTACTTAACCAAATCTTCTGACAAATTAGAAAGATTTAACCCAATCACTAACTACTGCTGAAAACTATCCTAAACTAAGTACAAAAAATAGTAGCTCCTAATTCTATCCTATAATGACTTAGATGCAATCTAACTATCTTAGTTGAGAGCATGAATGGTTACTTTGATAACAGGTTTTATTATATAAAGTGATCTATAATCCTGCATTGTTAGAAAAGCCTATAATTAACAAGAATAAATCTAAATCAATTCACAATAAGATAGTATCTCATCACAAAATAATTTAAACAGACGATAAAACCTGTAATAAAATAGATCTAACACGTGTTGAAACATAACATGTACAATCAGGTACTAATATGAAGATGAAACAAGGTCAGCTCACATAGTTAATACTTGATTTAACTTAATTTCATAATCAATTGAAAAATCATGAAGAAACTCATTCATTTTCAATATAACAATGAATCATTCATATTTCAATACCATGTACTCATTCGAAATCTGAAAAAAAATGATTTCATATATATATATATATATGAACACGAAATTCAACAAAGGAGAAACATCATCATAACAGTATAAAATAACTGAAATACTTAGCTACGGTCCTCAATATTCTATAGAATCCAGTAATCTTCAGAAACAGTTCTAAAGAAATACAAACACAACAGAATAATATTATAGCACTGTAAAATATATGTTCTCCACAAGTCTTAGGAATTGAATCCATTACTTCTGTTTAGAATTTGTTTATAAAGAGAACTACAAACTGCAACTAATTAACTAAAATTCCTATTTCTAAGGAAATATATGGATTTTATCCAAATATGGTCCAAGAAAGACCAGAATCATAGGCATGTTGTTATGTAACCATCAGGAGAGAACAACACGCCAAAAAGATTAACTTACTGGAGAAATCCAGCGTTATATTCTCTAGAACGTGTTAGCACTATATTGGATAATCCATGCTAATAAATGCTTAGAAACAGAAGTGTAGAAAACGCAGAACAACAATTAGTTGCAATCCCGAAATAGCCTCCAATGAGTAATTGTGCATAGTCAAAAAGCACAAATGTAGGATGGCATCTAGCTTCATCTCAACAGCTTCATTAACACCTGGAGATGCCAAACACAATTTGTTAACAACATATAACTAATTTCCCATATAGAAATGAATGAGATGTCTGCAGAATTTTAATTCTACAGATATCTCCATTTAAAAATCAAACTATGTTCTAATATTCAAGAACTGACAAAATAAAAATGTTGCTAACCTGTGTGGGCCAATTCGAAATCATCTGTATGCATGATTGGAGATTCAAAACATAAAACAAAATTTTAGAACTCATTGCAGAAAAAAAATGTCAAGTTTTTAAAGCTGATTCGACAGACAGTCAAATTGGTACACTTCTCCTTGCTTCATCCAGCTTGGCTCTGAACTTGACAGCTCTGATCTTGGCAATCCTATTCTGCTTCTTCAACTTTTGATTCTCCAACATAAGCCTTTTAACTTTTTCTTTATATTTCAACTTCTTTCTCCTCAACACATTCCACTTCTCAATCCAAGAGATTAATTCGGTTTTTAAATCTGTGATTTCATCCATTGCAAATGTTTGGATAACTTGAGCTTCCTTTAAGTCAGTTTGTAAAGACGAAATGACTCGGGCATGAGGTTTTTGATCAATTTTCTCTTTCGATTCTCTGTTTGAGGCTTGTCTGTCTTCCTTAGCTAGGTAAGGATTTTGATCAATTTCTTGACCACATTCATGATTCACTTGCTGAGTATCAGCAACATTATCTCTAGAGAGAGACACATACTTCAAATCAAGAAAAGTTGGACGAATAGGGACTGGACTAGGACGAGGTGCTGAGGAGTCACTTACTTCGATTATAGGAATATCTCCAATGCTCAAATTTCTCCTAGCAAGAAGAGCGGTTGTCATAGTATGAGTTGTCCTTCAGATAGCTCGATTACTCATCACTTAGCTAGTCTGGTCTTCAGCCTGTGTCTGCCCTGTTTCATCCTGTGAGTGAGGAAGGTTCTTGTTTTGATGGGGTATGGGAATTGGCAGTTTTCTCATTCGATCTTGAGAATTATCAGCAGAAACCTCAGAATTTGTTTCAACCTTGACCTTATCATTGATGCTTAAGGTTTGGTTAGATTCGGATATTTCATCTCCCAAAATATCCAGAGAACAAAAATCTTCGAGTTTAGGCTCAGCTTCTTCATTTTTTATATTCCTACGTCTAACCCTGGGCCTCTGTTTGGGCCATTCTTCATTCTCACCGAATCCATTACTCATGAGGAAGGAATCCCAAGTTTCACCTAGTTCTTCTAGTCGATAAGACACAAGGATTTTAATTAACCCGTGATGGAATAAACACCTGTCCTTATCTCCATATTAGTTTGATATGTGCAGGCCATTTTGTGCAAGCTATTCAAGAAAAAATAGGGCATATTCACAGGGTATCCTTTGAATATCATCAGCAATCGGAGGTGATAGAATTGCATTTGAGAAAGCCTACCCTCGCAAGTAACATACCTAATGATCAGCTCCAACAAAGCCTTCCATTTCTTCATTAGTAGTCTACAAGGGAAGCTAGATTTAAACTTGGTTTGCTGATGAGCTGGAGTAAGAAAACCTTTCCAATCGTCATTTTTTATATTCCTTCCTTTGTACCACCGCTCACCGGTCTATGGTAACCCAATGGATTGAGAAATAAATCCCTCAGTCAGCCTTAGTTCAATATCGATAAACGCATGAATTAACCCCATCAAATTACTCTGCAAATGCCTTGGATACTGCTACATTGAACCCAGAAAACTTTTGTAAGAACCTAAGCTATCCAACCCTTAACATTACCTCTTGACACTCAGGAGCAGCATGCAGATACTCATCACTGATAAGTTCAAACTTGGACACCAGAGCCATGGCAACGATTACACAAACTTTAAGGATTTTCTAAAAACAGACTGAAACATGCAGTCGGTTTACCCACAGTTCACGCATTTCCATCAACACCCCAAGGTGCCCTATTTTATCAAATCACTGCAAATTTCCCTGCAAGTTCATCATAATGCGAGTTGACAGATAAATGAGATTTTGAAAACAACTTACTAGATCGTGATGAGCTGCAGGGAATTCAAGTGAGCGAGTTATTAAGAGTGATGTTTGTATGATGAAAGATTGATAGATGGCAACCTTCAAGTGACACGAATACCAAAACCCTAGTTTCAATCATGACTTCAGCATTGATCGATATTTTCATAATGTCATGATAATGTAGAACAACTCATCCTTTCAACACATGATTGAACGGTTTTCAAAACCCCAATCCTTCATTCATCGAATAAAACCATAATAATGTGACCATCTAAGGATAATAATCAAGGTATTTATAAAAATGATCAGGAAATAATTTATAATGTAACCAAACCTATGTCAAAACCTTAAAAGTCACTTTAGACCCTCATGGCAAACTTTAACACTAACTCATTTCAGAAATACAAATTTGAAATAAGGATAAGCGTATAGTAATGTATGGCTCATGAAAATTATATTAAATACACTTTAAAACCTTATGACAAACAAGATGAGATAAATAATTCAGAAGTGATGAAGCTTTATTAGGTCTCCTATATGAACTAAACAGTAACAATTATCACACAATGTAGTAGCTTGTTTGAATTAATAGTAATAAATTCATTTGATTTTAAACATGCATGAGTGATAAGTGGAATGAAAATAGGAGCTACTAACTTCTGTAATTATAGTTTTCCAGATGATTAAAATAAATGAGGGATTAAGATCATAAGAATCAAATTTGACATAAGCTGATGCTAATCCTTGTGAATCCATGAATCAATTAAACTTCTATCGGGAGTTCCTTAAGAATCAAAGATTCTTAGTGCACTCCTAGAATATCCATGATGAGTGTTCATCTAGGTGAAAATATCAAATGTTGATCGAAATATTACCAATTTTCAAATTATTTGTGTCCAAAATGGTCCGAAGGGTGTTTCTTCCCAACAAGCCTCGAGCATGAACTGAAGTTCCTTCATTTAGGCAGGAGACAAACTTTAGTACATAGTAAACAAACAGTAGTTTTCAGCTCATACTACTTCAAATCATTACTTACTAAATCAATCTTTCAATACTTAATTTTGAATGCAGATAGTGAAGAATGCAATTATAGAAATTAATAAAGGAATTTGGTTTAGTTTCTAGATTAGACCCTTTAGGATGTTAACTATTAGCAGTTAAGTTACTCTCTTTATCGATGATTTTAAACTTTAATTGTCGCACGAAATTTTTTATTTTTTTATGAAAATTTGGGGTATTACACTTACTTTTAGTTATATCATTTTCCCTAAGCCTCTATGGCTTTTGTTAAGTTCAAAACCTAAGTTCATGTTAGATTTAGTGTATAGCTTTAATGGTAACACAATTTGTAATATTTATGTCAATACATGACCTGGTTGTTCAATGTGGATTTTAAGCTCGGTGATTAACTCTAGATAAGTCAACAAAAATCTTGTGTCAAAATTAATGCTTAACAAATATCTTATTATTACCCATGGTATTTGACCAAATTCCAAGGAGTGAACTTCGATGATTTCTTTTTTTATATATTGGGGGAATCAACAACTAGGGTGGGGTTCGTACTCATGTGACATGAGCTCGATGCATCTACTACCACTATACCACTACACACACTTATAAAACCCCCATGCATAGGGCCCACACTATACAAAGTTTGAACCCAAGACATCACAAGGAGTTCTTTAACAATACATTATTTCACCACTTGATCTATACCCTTAGGGATACATAATAGAACTTGGATACAGTCATGTAGAAATAACCCATATTAAATATATATATTTATGCTCTTCCTTACATCATGTCTTCTTATAATCTATTATCACAAAAATCTAAGTCCATTTTATGTAGCTTGGGTGGTTGGGAGGAATGATTGATACCCTCCTAAGTGACATGATGCTCCTGTGAGCCCCTATATAATGCTTGATATGCTCTTGTGGAGCCCCTTTATAATAAATGTGTCACATGATGTAATATGGCCATACCTTGATTCATGTCTGAATAGGAGGCCCATTTGAAAAAAAAGTCAATTATCACAGAGTATCATTATTAGCATGTATTTCATAACATCAATTATTTTTAACAGTAAAAGATAAATCTTAGTTGTATTATCTATTTGGATTACAATAAATTTTACATTTAATTTATCTCTTTTTTTTTTTTAATGTGACTTTCTTTGATTGTTGAACATAACAAGTTCAGACTTTAGTAATGTAGCAAAAAAAAAGTTATAATAACAATATATGAAAACAATGAGTCATGCAGTACTTGCTCTAGTAAAAAAATTTAAAATTAAATGATTACCCTAGATTTGATTTTACTACTGATGAATTTAAATTCTTGAGCTTGAAACTGGAAATAAAAGTTACCTGTAAAAAGACCTGTAACAAGAATCATCATTTCACTGCATTAGCTTCAAGAGCTAAGTAAGCCTCGGGCATGAACTGAAGTTCCTTCATTTAAGTAGGAGACAAAATTTAGTTCATAGTAAACAAACAATTGTTTTCATCTCATACTACTTCAGATCATTACTTACTAAATCAATCTTTCAATACTTAATTTTGAATGCAGATAGTGAAGAATGCAGTTATAGAAATTAATAAAGGAATTTGGTTTAGTTTCTAGATTAGACCCTTTAGGATGTTAACTGTTAGCAGTTAAGTTACTCTCTTTATCGATGATTTTAAACATTAATTGTCGCAAGAAAAATTTTAAATTTTTATGAAAATTTTGGGTATTACACTTACTTTTAGTTATATCATTTTCCCTAAGCCTCTATGGCTTGTGTTAATATCAACACCTAAGTTCATGTTAGATTTAGTGTATATCTTTACTAGTAACACAATTTGTAATATTTATGTCAATACATGACTTGGTGGTTCAATGTGGATTTTAAGCTGGGTGATTAACTCTAGCTAAGTCAATAAAAATATTGTGTCAAAATTAATGCTTAACAAAGATCTTATTTTTTTTTTTTTGACTATAACATAAGAGTAGATTAAAAAGAGTTCGGTAAACAGCTACCGGAAGCTTTGACAGAGGAACAAAGAGCCGTAAAGTGTTGGAAAAAAAGTCAAGGAGTCCAATGCTTCCAACGGACGGAAAGAAGAGTTAAAAGAGAGCGGGAAAGGAAACCATAAGGTAGGCGTACTGCTTGACCCAGAGATACAGACATTCTTCAGACTGGCGATCATTTTCCCATTTTAGACTGCAGATTTTGCAATAGCGTTCTCCAGAGCTTTGATTCAGTTGCCGATATTGCCATGGACATTGGCATTGTCCTTGAAATGAGTATGAGTAGTTTCCTTGAGATTTTCCAACTTTTCAAATGATTCTTCGTGGTCTGCTCTCAGTTCCTGAGGTCTTTAATGATGATGTTCCACGCTGTCTCCCTCTGATCCTTCCTTGAGAGGTCTCCAAGTATTCGAGCTTTCCATCAGCTGTGGAACCGGTTTCTGAAGAGGCAGCCATATCTATCAGCAAGAGAGGAGCGAACCGATCGGCTTTAGAAAGGGAGACGAAATGCAGGCGCTTCCAGCAATCTAGCAGAGGCTTTCTACTTTGTACAAACTCCTCTGAGAGTTCAGTTTCAATTCTGGAAAGGGTGGAGAGAACGATTTCAAAAATTAACCGACGGTTTCAGAAGGTTGTCACAGGCTGTCCTCCTCCTGCGATTTGGTTAGAACTTCTGGCAGAATGGGGAGAGGAACGTGATTCAGAGCAGATCTTTAAGCGAAGAGGGATCAGATTCTTGACTGCACTTGAATAAAGACGAGGTGCAGAGCTCATCCTATGCGATTTGGGAAATCCTGTCAAATATTTGTGGAGGGACAGGGTCACGGAGTCCTGGCCGGTCAGGAGAACACGCTGCCAAATGAAAGAAAAACTGCCAAGACTACGGGATGTCACATCTATCTTCATCCCCATCAACAACTAAGACCCCTTTCCCAGGAGAGTTCCCTGGTTTGCTGCTTTGTCAGCCAGCGAATTTAGTGCCCTTAGCACATGATAAAAACTTATAGAGTGAAACTTTTTGCTTAAGTGGCGGATTTTATGATAAATTTGAGTCAACCTGAGGTGATTAGGCCGCTTCTTCCGGTTTAGAGCTTGGATCAGCATTTTAGAGTCCCCAAAGACTGATAACTTGGTGATTCTCTTGGACAGAGCAAGTTTTAGACCCTGCAGAAGGCCACAGAATTCGGCGATATTGTTAGATTCAGTGCCAAGGCCCCAGGAGTAGCTAGTGTTCATATCTCCATTGGCCAAGCTTATCATTCCCCCACAGCCAGCTTGACCTGGGTTGCATTTTGCAGCACCGTCAAAGAAGAGACAGTGAGTGTTCAGCGAGGACTTCCAACTGAGAAAATTTGTTTCCTCAAGCCTGATTTCCCAATGGGCTGGATGAGGCAGAGTAGGACAGGGTCTATTGTGTAGGTTGGAAATGATCAAGTTAAGCCAATCCGATTCTTCAGGGAGTAGGCCATTAGAGTCATTCAGATTATGCTCCATAACTTCCCCAAGAACTGCTCTGGCTTGGGCTGCAATTTTATCAGGCTGACTTTCATGATATCTGAAAATACGGTTGTTTCTTTCAATCCACAGCTTCCAGCATATGGCTTTTGGGAACCAGTTCCAGGTTGTTCGGAGAAGAGGATT
>LPNX010143147.1:139262-147432 GCA_001517045.1 Pseudotsuga menziesii | reverse complement strand
GATTGGGTGTTCAGGAGGGAGGTCGATTTCAGGAACGGCATCCAATTTTTTGATGAACTTCGGAATAGCTGGGGCTATAGGTTTGAAACCCGGGGGGATGAGTAACCGCTGGAAGGAATGGAGGGAGGGGAAGGCCCTCCCCCAGGCGTAGCCATGGACACCCTGAGGCGTTACCTTTCAGCGCAGCACCTTCTCCTTGGGAATGCCGTCGTGAGCTCCAAAGTCAATTCAGCATGTATCATCTACAAAGATCTTATTATTACCCATGGTATTTGACCAAATTCCAAGGAGTGAACTTCGATGATTTCTTTTTTTATATATTGGGGGAATCAACAACTAGGGTGGGGTTCGTACTCATGTGACATGAGCTCGATCCATCTACTACCACTATACCACTACACGCACCCATAAAACCCCCATGCATAGGGCCCACACTATACAATGTTTGAACCCATGACATCACAAGGAGTTCTTTAACAATACACTATATCACCACTTGATCTATACCCTTGGGGATACATAATAGAACTTGGATATAGTCATGTAGAAATAACAAAAATCTAAGTCCATTGGATGTAGCTTGGGTGGTTGGGAGGAATGATTGATACCCTCCTAAGTGACATGATGCTCCTATGAGCCCCTATATAATTCTTGATATGCTCTTGTGGAGCCCCTTTATAATAAATGTGTCACATGATGTAAGATGACCATACCTTGATTCATGTTTGAATAGGAGGTCCATTTGAAAAAAAATCAATTATCACAAAGTATCATTATTAGCATGTATTTCATAACATCAACTATTTTTAACAGTAAAAGATATATCTTAGTTGTATTATCTATTTGGATTACAATAAATTTTACATTAAATTTATCTCTTATTTTGTTTTTAATGTGGCTTTCTTTGACTGTTGAACATAACAAGTTCAGACTTCAGCAATGTAGCAAACAAACAAAGTTATAATAACAATATATGAAAAGAATGAGTTATGCAGTACCTGCTCTAGTAAAAAAATTAAAATTAAATGATTACCTTAGCTTTGATTTTACTGCTGACAAATTTAAATTATTGAGCCTGAAACTGGAAATAAAAGTTACCTGTAAAAAGACTTGTAACAAGAATCATCATTTCACTACATTAGCTTCAAGAGCTAAGTAAGCATCGGGCATGAACTGAAGTTCCTTCATTTAAGCAAGAGACAAACAGTTGTTTTCAGCTCACACTACTTCAGATCATTACTTACTATATCAATCTTTCAATACTTAATTTTGAATGCAGATAGTGAAGAATGCAATTATAGAAATTAATAAAGGAATTTGGTTTAGTTTCTAGATTATACCCTTTAGGATGTTAATTGTTAGTAGTTAAGTTACTCTCTTTATCGATGATTTTAAACATTAATTGTCGCAAGAAAAATTTTAAATTTTTATGAAAATTTGGGGCATTAAACTTACTTTTAGTTATATCATTTTCCCTAAGCCTCTATGGCTTGTGTTAAGATCAACACCTAAGTTCATGTTAGATTCAGTGTATAGCTTTACTGGTAAGACAATTTGTAATATTTATGCCAATACATGACTTGGTGGTTCAATGTGGATTTTAAGCTCGGAGATTAACTCTAGCTAAGTCAACAGAAATCTTGTGTCAAAATTAATGCTTAACAAAGATCTTATTATTACCCATGGTATTTGACCAAATTCCAAGGAGTGAACTTCGATGATTTCTGTTTTTATATATTGGGGGAATCAACAACTAGGGTGGGGTTTGTACTCATGTGACATGAGCTCAATCCATATACTACCACTATACCACTACATGCACCCATAAAACCCCATGTATAGGGCCCACACTATACAAAGTTTGAACCCAAGACATCACAAGGAGTTCTTTAACAATACAATATATCACCACTTGATCTATACCCTTGGGGATACATAATAGAACTTGGATATAGTCATGTAGAAATAACCCATATTAAATATATATATATTTATGCTCTTCCTTGCATCATGTCTTCTTATAATCTATTATCACAAAAATCTAAGTCCATTGGATGTAGCTTGGGTGGTTGGGAGGAATGATTGATACCCTTCTAAGTGACATGATGCTCCTGTGAGCCCCTATATAATTCTTGATATGCTCTTGTGGAGCCCCTTTATAATAATTGTGTCACATGATGTAAGATGATCATACCTTGATTCATGTCTCAATAGGAGGCCCATTTGAAAAAAATCAATTATCACAAAGTATCATTATTAGCATGTATTTCATAACATCAATTATTTTTAACAGTAAAAGATATATCTTAGTTGTATTATCTATTTGGACTATAATAAATTTACATTAAATTTATCTCTTATTTTGTTTTTAATGTGTCTTTCTTTGACTGTTGAACATAACAAGTTCAGACTTTAACAATGTAGCAAAAAAACAAAGTTATAATAACAATATATGAAAAGAATAAGTCATGTAGTACCTGCTCTAGTAAAAAAATTTAAAATTAAGTGATTACCTTAGCTTTGATTTTACTACTGACGAATTTAAATTCTTGAGCCTGAAACTGGAAATAAAAGTTACCTGTAAAAAGACCTGTAACAAGAATCATCATTTCACTGCATTAGCTTCAAGAGCTAAGTAAGCATCGGGCATGAACTGAGGTTCCTTCATTTAAGCAGGAGACAAACTTTAGTACATAGTAAACAAACAGTTGTTTTCAGCTCATACTACTTCAGATCATTACTTACTAAATCAATCTTTCAATACTTAATTTTGAATGCAGATAGTGAAGAATGCAATTATAGAAATTAATAAAGGAATTTGTTTTAGTTTCTAGATTAGACCCTTTAGGATGTTAACTATTAGCAGTTAAGTTACTCTCTTTATCGATGATTTTAAACATTAATTGTCGTAAGAAAAATTTTAATTTTTTATGAAAATTTAGGGTATTACACTTACTTTTAGTTATATCATTTTCCCTAAGACTCTATGGCTTATGTTAAGATCAACACCTAAGTTCATGTTAGATTCAGTGTATAGCTTTAATGGTAACACAATTTGTAATATTTATGTCAATACATGACCTGGTGGTTCGATGTGGATTTTAAGTTCGGTGATTAACTCTAGCTACGTCAACAAAAATCTTGTGTCAAAATTAATGCTTAACAAAGATCTTATTATTACCCATGGTATTTGACCAAATTCCAAGGAGTTAACTTCGATGATTTCTTTTTTTTTATATTGGGGGAGTCAACAACTAGGGTGGGGTTCATACTCATGTGACATGAGCTCGATCCATCTACTACCACTATACCACTACACACGCCCATACAACCCCCATGCATAGGGCCCACACTATACAAAGTTTGAACCCATGACATCACAAGGAGTTCTTTAACAATACACTATATCACCACTTGATCTATACCCTTAGGGATACATAATAGAACTTGGATACACTCATGTAGAAATAACCCATATTAAATATATATATTTATGCTCTTCCTTGCATCATGTCTTCTTATAATCTATTATCACAAAAATCTAAGTCCATTAGATGTAGCTTGGGTGGTTGGGAGGAATGATTGATACCCTCCTAAGTGACATGATGCTCCTCATGTGAGCCCCTATATAATTCTTGATATGCTCTTGTGGAGCCCCTTTATAATAAATGTGCCACATGATGTAAGATGACCATACCTTGATTCATGTCTGAATAGGAGGCCCATTTGAAAAAAAAATCAATTATCACAAAGTATCATTATTAGCATGCATTTCATAACATCAATTATTTTTAACAGTAAAAGATATATCTTAGTTGTATTATCTATTTGGATTACAATAAATTTTACATTAAATTTCTCTCTTATTTTGTTTTTAATGTGGCTTTCTTTGACTGTTGAACATAACAAGTTCAGACTTCAGCAATGTAGCAAACAAACAAAGTTATAATAGCAACATATGAAAAGAATGAGTCATGCAGTACCTGCTCTATAAAAAAAATTAAAATTAAATGATTACCTTAGCTTTGATTTTTCTGCTAACGAATTTAAATTCTTGAGCCTGAAACTGGAAATAAAAGTTACATGTAAAAGGTCCTGTAACAAGAATCATCATTTCACTACATTAGCTTCAAGAGCTAAGTAAGCATCAGGCATGAACTGAAGTTCCTTCATTTAAGCAGGAGGCAAACTTTAGTACATAGTAAACAAATAGTTGTTTTCAGCTCATACTACTTCAGATCATTACTTACTAAATCAATCTTTCAATACTTAATTTTGAATGCAAATAGTGAAGAATGCAATTATAGAAATTAATAAAGGAATTTGGTTTAGTTTCTAGATTAGATCCTTTAGGATGTTAACTGTTAGCAGTTAAGTTACTCTCTTTATCGATGATTTTAACCATTAATTGTCGCAAGAAAAATTTTAAATTTTTATGAAAATTTGGGGTATTACACTTACTTTTAGTTATATCATTTTCCCTAAGCCTCTATGGCTTGTGTTAAGATCAACACCTAAGTTCATGTTAGATTCAATGTATAGCTTTAATGGTAACACAATTTGTAATATTTATGTCAATACACGACCTAGTGGTTCAATGTGGATTTTAAGCTGGGTGATTAACTCTAGCTAAGTCAACAAAAATCTTGTGTCAAAATTAATGCTTAACAAAGATCTTATTATTATCCATGGTATTTGACCAAATTCCAAGGAGTGAACTTCGATGATTTCTTTTTTTATATATTGGGGGAATCAACAACTAGGGTGGGGTTCGTACTCATGTGACATGAGCTCGATCCATCAACTACCACTATACCACTACACACGCCCATACAACCCCCATGCATAGGGCCCACACTATACAAAGTTTGAACCCATGACATCACAAGGAGTTCTTTAACAATACACTATATCACCACTTGATCTATACCCTTAGGGATACATAATAGAACTTGGATACAGTCATGTAGAAATAACCCATATTAAATATATATATTTATGCTCTTCCTTGCATCATGTCTTCTTATAATCTATTATCAGAAAAGTCTAAGTCCATTGGATGTAGCTTGGGTGGTTGGGAGGAATGATTGGTACCCTCCTAAGTGACATGATGCTCCTGTGAGCCCCTATATAATGCTTGATTTGCTCTGGTGGAGTCCCTTTATAATAAATGTGTCACATGATGTAAGATGACCATACCTTGATTCGTGTCTGAATAGGAGGCCCATTTGAAAAAAAAATCAATAATCACAAAGTATCATTATTAGCATGTATTTCATAACATCAATTATTTTTAACAGTAAAAGATATATCTTAGTTGTATTATCTATTTGAATTACAATAAATGTTACATTAAATTTATCTCTTATTTTGTTTTTAATGTGACTTTCTTTGTATGTGTATGAATGCATCTAAGAGCTAAATTTATTATTGTCTATTATTTTGGATATAGCTCCTATATAATCATCTAAACATTATTTTACCTTTTATCTTTTTAGTTTAACTACAATTATATTTTGAAAGTTTTTACGTTGAATTATCTTTTAGCAATACTATTGAGTTTATTATCTTCATTTTATTCACAATATCTACGTTTCTTCTACATTATATATTTAACCAAATCTATAAGAAATTATTGAATTACTTAACAAGTTTATTATTGTTTGAGTACTATAAGATTGAATTCTCACAATGAACATTATGGTTCACCATCATATAATATCTTTATTCAACAAAATACAAATATAAGTTGCATTAAGTATATATTCCAACTAAAATTAAACATCATTAAAATTTTGAAAAAAAAATCTAAAATATGGAAATATTAAAAAAATGTTATTATATTATCGAGCTTAATTGAGACCCATTAATATGGAGGAAATTTTACAAAATATAAACACAAACAAGAATAATTACACTAAAACAATCTCATTAAAATGAGAAAAAAATATATCCATTACAAAAATAAAAGCAAAATGTTTCTATATGGTAAAAATACTTTATATAAAAAACATGAATACCAATTCATTCTTAAATCTTGTCTATCTATTTAGGAAAACAATATCTAACCTAATATTCTAAACTATGTTCCTAACTTAGTATTCTATTTAACCATGTCTTTGTTCATATATTTTTCCAAATCATGTTGGAATCTTTCAAATTATTTGTTTTGTTCCCACATTGTTTGAGGTGGTTTTCTACTCTAAGGTCGATATGACTTTGATTGTTTTTTCAAATTATTGGTTGTGTTCCCACATTGGCTTAGTACTCTATTGTGTATATGGATTTCATGGATTCTCTAAATTAATTATCCAAAAAGTCATTTCTATCATTTCTATTTGTTAACAAGCCAATGGAAAAAGTTGCAAGATATGTCACAAATCACCTTGTGGGTTGCATAATCTCTGCATGATATGTCATAAATCATTTTATGGGTTGCATAATCTCTCTAAATTAATTATCCAAAAAGTCATTTCTATTTGTTAACAACCCAATGGAAAAAGTTACATGATGTGTCACAAAAAAGTTGCATGATATGTCACAAATCACCTTGTGGGTTGCATAATCTCTGCATGATATGTCACAAATCATCTTATGGGTTGCATAATCTCTCTAAATTAATTATCCAAAAATTCATTTCTATTTGTTAACAAACCCTATGGAAAAAGTTGCATGATATGTCACAAATCACCTTATGGGTTGCATAATCTCTGCATGATATGTCACAAATCACATTATGGGTTGCATAATCTCTCATGAATTATAGAGACTAGATATCCATCCATAAACCTTTCATTACATGTGAAAATGAAATTTTTATTTAACATTGGGAAGGAGAAATGCCATTGGTGGTCAAAAAGGCAAAAAATATGCATGGCTAACAATGGATTGATGGAAGAATCATATGTCGGCCTTGCTACCCAACTAGTATGCAAGACTCGAAAGTTGAATGATAGTTTTTGTTTTCATGCATTACATACATGGGATAAAGAGTGGACACGAACCATATCAAGGCTGGGCTGGTGTTAGAAGTGACCATAACTCTACATGTTTCCCTAAACATCTTCAATTCATGTTCCCTCCGTACTTGCTCAACTTTTCAGTT
The DNA here is from genome assembly GCA_001517045.1 of Pseudotsuga menziesii. Classification (NCBI taxonomy): domain Eukaryota; kingdom Viridiplantae; phylum Streptophyta; class Pinopsida; order Pinales; family Pinaceae; genus Pseudotsuga; species Pseudotsuga menziesii. The sequence continues at coordinate 140,327 of LPNX010143147.1, read as the reverse complement.
TGACAATCAACTTTTATTTGGATGTGAAACCCATGTGATATAATGTAAGAATGCCTATCAAGTACGTATAGTTGAGTAAGTTTATCCAACCATTCAGAGCGACCTAACAACCTTTGGATACTTTCGATAGCCATAGAGAATAAGAGGCCACTGAGTGTACTTCCCAATAAAAATTAATGGAATTTTAATGAGTAATTATAAAATTATTTCAAATTTAGTTGTATAAATGTATTTTTGATTTAGATAGGTCATCATAAACGTTAATTAATATAAATATTTAAAATAAATATAATATAATAACTTTTAGTAATATAAATATAGTTAAAATATATTTATATTAATTTTTAAAAATAGTTTTAGAGAAATTTTAAAATTGATTACATTTCAATATACTATTTTATACAATTAAAATTATTTATTAATTTTTTTTTTGTTATTTGTAGTGAATAAATTTATTAGTGTAACTTTAATAAATTAAATAAAAATTATTAAGAAATAAATAAACTATCATCATATTTAGAAAACTAAAAAAATTATTATCATAAAATAAATTAAGAATAAACTTTTTTCAAAAAAATATGAAAAAAAACTCACATAACAAATATATACATATAATTATAATTTTGTCCTTTTTAAGTTCTTTTAAAAAATGCTATAATTAATATTTTACACTTAATTGATTTCATTAATAATGGAGCCAAATCCTTTGAATATCTTAAGTTTTACAATTTGAACATTCCACTAAATAAAAAGGTTGATTCTCTTATTTCTAAAAGAAAATTAAGATACTATAAAGTCATTAATGCTAATCCAAAAGATCAAAACTATCTCCATGTTAACTAGTTTGAGGAAGAAAATTAATATAGCCAAGATAAGAACAAACCTTCGTGAGCTTCATAGTAAAGCAGAGTGTTGGCCAATTCCTACAACTCCATGGTTGGATATGGCTTGCCATCTATGTGAAAATATGAGTGTTGTGGATTAAAGTTACTTTCTCTTAGAGTGCCCTCCATATACCCATATTAGATTGTATTTTCCTATTTTTTGTTAAAAAAACCTCCAAAG
>LPNX010143147.1:116762-131762 GCA_001517045.1 Pseudotsuga menziesii | reverse complement strand
GAAGAAAATCATATTGTAATATATATATATATATATGATGTCTAAATATGAAAATATAGATGCCACCCAGGATTTGCATGTATAATTTTTCTAACCTACTCACTACCTTAGGGTGGGTAAGATGGTGTCGCTCCTCAACCCACATTAAACTGGACAATATAAGCCTGAGATTTTTCCCCTCAAGAACTCAAGAATTACGAATGGATTAGAACTAGAAAACCCCAACAAAAGACTAAATCTATCATGTAATTTGTACACAAATGTAGAAGTAAGTACAATCTACCCTAGGATTTATATGCCTAATTTTCCCAACCTACTCACTGCCTATGTGGGTAATATGTTGGCCCTCCTCGACCCACATTAGACCATACAATATAGGCTTGAGTTTTGTCACCCTGGAAACTTAAGAGTCATAGATGGATCATGAAGCACCAATTAAAAACCCTAGTAGAAGACTAAGAAAAATAAAATGTAGCATGTAATTTATACTTGGGTGTAGAAGTAAGTATACTATGCATATAATTATATAAATAATTGTAAAAATCATACTAGTAATCAAATGTATGTACACGATCTCCAACTACCCCATTCTAGAAAGCATGATTTCCTAATCAAATAATAGATAATGTTGTAAAAGTCCATTAAAAGTCTTAGTGCAAATTAATATTTAAGCTTAACAATTAAAAGTGAATTGAGAGCATGGAGGATCCTTCCTAAGATAAACTACCTTGAATAACTAATGTATTCAGAATAGGCCTATAATTTGATTTACATACGTGTCTATCAACTCAAGTAGTTCTCGATCCATGATAAACTCCTAGGTTGAGTGGAAAAAAAACTACATGAATAATTTATCATTAGTTTGACTGAAAGAATCATATAAAAGAAAATAAGAAAAAATATATGGGTTGTTAGAATACATAAAGTACCTAGGTGGCCAAAGGACTACTGATATGAAAATGGGACTCTAACCGCTTTCCTTGATCCAAAAATATTAATATTCAATCCAATCATTAAACATTGATATAAATTCAAATTCATAAAACCAAGACCTTTAACTGACAGTGCACTTCACAATTATATGATTAATATTACCTAACTAAACACGTGTACTAATGAATTCAACTTACATATTCCTTTTATCATAAGTGAAATGTGGAATATAAAGAGGACTAAGTTAGAGATCATATCATAACAACATCACACCCAAATTATTAACAGAGTTCACCCATCTTGTGCTACGTCTCCGAGACCACTTCCAAATAGTGAGGTTGTTCTCATATTTATGCTCAAAATGATGAAAGTAGATAAATAAGTTTACAATGCAAAAATTTGAAGGCACCCTTTAATTTCACTACTCAACTTTAGAAATGCAGGCCACCATCGAATTCCTCTTGAAATTTTGAGTATAAACTTGTCTATGTCGCTCATATGTTCCAAGGACACCCCTTGGCATGAAAAACATGAAGACACCCTTCAATTCCACTGCTCAGACACAAAAACATAGTTCGCATTTGCATTCCTCTCAAAATTCTAAGACCTTTGCGTATAAAATCATCCTAGCTATGAATAGGTACTGAGGAATCCTCCTTGGAAGAAAATGGAGACTACAATTTGCAATGCAGTACATAACCTCTCCTTGGGTTTCATGCCAACCTTGGTATTTGTGCCCTCCTTAGACTGTGCGCTCTATTTTTTCTCTATACTAATACCTAGCATGCTCTACACTAAACTTTGAATCGTACCACTGGTGGCATGATGGGGCTGTTAAATAGAGGGGTCGGGGTCTAACCACTGTCGAACTCATTTGGCTCAACAAATTAAATTAATTAATTTTTGGTATGTCATATATGGAATATGGTTGACACATTGGTTGGTTCATTGTTCTATAGCGGGGAGGTCATGCGGTCAAACCTTGTTGAGCCCCATTTTCATGCCGTAACTATACAAATACTTTAAATTTAATTAACATGGCTATGTTTAGCAAACAATACATGAGGCCTAATGGTAATATGCCTAGTGAATGGAGTGGAGGTTATAAGTTTGAATCTCTTGGAGAAAATTTCAAATGAATAAGTCCCTCTTGGCTTGATCAAGGGTGCCATGTGGATCCATCTAATTGGTCCACATATGATAGTCAACATATGGCCTTGACATGTGTCAAGCAAGGATTGGTCCATGTACAATGCCAGCTATACAACGGTTGCATCACTCTTCCACCTAAAGTCCATGTGTCACCTTTTGGTTGGGCCACCTATTGTATGGCTTGTCATGTCAACCTACCACCTAGCTACCACATCAACACTTACCACTTCATTCTATAGCACATCAATTGTACATATTTGACATGTCAAATTTTCATTGTCCCACCCTTCTACCACCTCGTCTGTACGATTGCCATGTTAGGTACCACCTATCAACCACATTAGTGTACAAATTCCATAGAGTCACTACCACATCAATGCCATTTCAACACCATGTCATCATGTCTCTACCACATGTCAATCTATATTGGTCCATTTGTTGACTATACTTCCACGTAATTGTATAAACTACCATGTTAAAATTTGTATAGCGCCACGTGGAATTATCTAGTTTCCATGTCCTAGCCTAGCAAGCCTTTTTTTATTGAAAAATTCAGAACATCATATATTCCTCATACAACGTCCATTTGAGGTGATTCAAGCATCATTTGAAAGACCTCACCGATTTCTATGTAATGGTGTCATTCACATCAAGATTTGAGACTATTGAATTTTGAGTGTTCTTAGATCCACTTGGATCAACTACCCATTCAAGATCACCTACATGCCAAATAGAGATCTGAGTTAGTACCAAATACTAAAATATAAGGCAATGTTGTATGATAAAAGTAATAAGTACAACCTTAATGTATGAAAGTATCTAGGAATAAGTATAAATGCTCAATAATATCCAATAGATCTTATGCACCTAAATTAGGGCAACAATGTTCTATGCATTTTCTTAAAAGATTCTACATTTATAAATGGATGTCTTAATCGGTCCTAAAGGGATGCATTATTAACTTGAAGAACAAAATCCTCCATGACTAAGTTTGAATATGTGTGTGTGTATGTGTGCGTGTGACTATACTCTACAGATATGTGTATCAATATATATATATATATATATAACATGTGGATACCCTACTCAGATTCGAAGAAATTCAACGAAAGAAAACATTGAATCCAAGAATATATATACCATGTAGATAGTATTCCAACTGAGGCACTAAGGTTATGAAATCAAAACATAAACACTCTCCACAAGAATATCAGGCTCCTAGTTTGGTATATTGATAATCAACAAAGTAAAATCTACCTTGTAGAAATGTCCTATGGAAAGGTATCTTGATACATACAAAATGAACTATATATATATATATATATATATATATATATATATATATATGCTATCAACCTTAACCGAGGGATTGAATTCATGCCCCAATCCATGGATATAAGGGAAGTTTGGATCCCCACAATTTGAATCTATCTACAATAGATCATATACAATCCTTATATGAACATCTATGAAAATATCAACGAAATCATATACATATATATATATATATATATTCCAGTAGCAAAACAAATGTGCAACAGTCAAAGTGGCTTACCTTGGTAAAACCACAAAATACCATGATATACTCTTGTTGGATGAGTGGTGATGTTCCTCGGCCTGTTGAAGAGGATACGATGTGAAGGAAGGATGGAGGTGATCAAACTCTAGAAGTTAATGGGGGAAACCACTATAGACATCTACCTCCATTGAGAGTAGGAATCCATGTGATGGACCCATGGATTAGCCTCCTCCATCTACAAGCAACTGTTAAGTATCCAAGGGCATGGCTAAGATATGGTCTCAACACATAAATTCATAAAGAGGAGGGAATCATAAGAAGATGAGAGGATCATGCTCCCCTTTGGGGAGACTGTATTTCCTTCTCAACGATATCCTACCACCTTGAAGCTAAAATATAGAGCCATGAAAAGAAAAAAATAGTCATGACAAGCATGATGGAGAACAAAATATGAGTAGATATGAAATACCATTAAATCAATTCATGAAGGAGGAAAGTTGTTTCCATCAGAGTTGGAGAAAATCATGTAGTTGTAAGTTGAAAATCCATCTCAAAGAGGTAACCTTTCTAGGATTATTATGGAATGGAGGGTGTTCAATATCACCTTAAAATGCAATAATTTCTCTCTCAACATTTGTCATAAATTCCTTTCTTTGGGGTATGAGCTTGCTAGTTCCAATTTGGCAAATAAACAAGATTGACCTCCACTCCTCATGGATGCATTGTGGAGGATAAGGTAATGTTGATTTTGTGATAAGTATGTTTTCATATTAATTAAACCTAACCCTAAACTAACATCGGACTATGCTAAGGCGAGTTAGCATGTTAATTTATATTATTATATATTAATATAATATTTGTATGAAGCATTTCGAGTATTGATAATGTCATTTAGAAGTTGTTTATTATATTTGGATTAAAAGTATAGTATAGTATATGGTAACTTTACACCTTGACTACTAGGATAAAGTTCACTTGGTCTTGGTTGAGGTAACATTGGGGAGTATTTATTATAAAAAGACTCAATTTAGAGGACAACGATTAAGAATAAGATGTTTATGAGTGATCGCTACAAGTAATTAAGTGTTGCGACTAATATGGTTGTTGGCATATAGATGATGAATATGTGGACAACTAGGTTGTAGGCTTGGTCATTACTGTATAATAAATATATCGAGTGAAGGTAAAGGCTCAACTGGTCAGTTCTCACCATGAAGATAATGTGCATGTGTAATGTACCCAAATTCTGCATTAATATTGTCAGAAATGGGGTATAATTTTTTTCCCCTTAAAGCTCACTCAAAAAAACGAAATATGTTAGTTCCATTGATTACTTGACATGATACATCATTGATTTAAAGAAAATTTCAATATTCTTACACATAAGAAGGGATGTAGATTATATATAATAACTTTAATAATGGAATGTCTTAAAACTGATACTAAATGGAGACCTTACCTTTGAATACATCTTTGAAGTCTACATTGTAGTTTTTATAATTGATCATGCCATGTGATATAAATACTTTATTTAATATTCCAACTTAGCATTCTAGCATTAGAAAGATATAATACTTCCTCTAAACTAAATATATTCCAAATATAAACATTGTTGGGATATTATAAACCCACTCCATCCTTAGGATAACAATATTTAATAAATTTTAATTAATTTCCTAACTACTAGCTTAGATAGTTAGCATCCACTTGCAACATCTGGTCAACACTTGGCATATATACCCCATGAGAGCCTTTATCCTGATTCTAGTTAGATCTCATTGACTTTATTGACTTCTGGAACTAGTAACTGTGCCTTCCTATAGATTCTATCATTATGCTGCTTTATTCTAGCTTTTCAGTGGATAAGGTAAAGCTAGTCAACTAGGAAACTGCTATCTTTTGTTTCCAACCCATCCTCCATGATTTTCTCTCCAGATTCCAAGATTAGCATTTTTTTCCATCACTCATGCATTATCTAATTCATGAGGTCCTTGACAGAGTTGGAAATTAGTTTAGACACATATGGGGGTTTATCATATTTAGTACGCTTGATTTATGAGCGAGCATGAGTTGTCTTCTAGAAACTCAATTTTCCTTTACACGGATGTATTACTATTTTAAAAAATCACCATTCATTGATCATTCCTTAATGTGTGTTCATTATTCTTCTTCTTCTATCCTTAATATGCTAATTCTCTGCAATTCCATGCGAGGTTAATTGTGTGCTTAGATTCTTAGCTTGTTTATAGAATTATTGCTACCATCAAGGATTTATAATTATGACACGGTATCATACCTTTGGTATCTCATGAATTAATCATCCTTTTCATATTTGTAGGTTTATTTTGCGGTGGAAACAACTTCTATATGGATTCAAAAGTTCCTCTACTTTCTCCTTTCGAATATGTTGATTGTAAGGGAAATATGAGCACATACTTGAAGATGCAATGTCTCTTTGATGTCTCCATTGATAGAGTGAGTGAACCAGAGACTTATGAAGATAATATTGACTGGATAAATGGTTGTGATAGAGCTTATAGAATTATGTGTCTGGAAATGTCTCCAAATATACATCATCTCATAATTTCTGTTGAGTATCCATTTGAACTTTGGAACAATTTGGACAAATATTTTGGTGTGCAAGAAGAAGAAGATGAAACCTGGATTGAACCCAGCATATCCTCATGTGCTATGTCTCAAGATGTATCAACATCTATAGTCTCTGATAAAAATTTTCATGATAAATAAGTCATTGATATAGTTCTTGCTTCTACCATTCTCTTTTATTCAAATTCTTTCTCTTTCTATCAAGAAGAAGATATTGAAGAGCCATATTTTTATGTATCTCTTGAAGTTGAAGATCCCAATTCAACTTCTTATTATGTTGATGATGAAAACAAAGTTACTAATGGAGCTTTCATTTCCATTGTTGATGATTCGTCCACACATTCAATGTTCTCTATGTCTTCTATCATAGATTGTCAGATCCATATGCCAGATCTTTCACACCTTGTGCATACCTCTCTCCTTGATGGTGTGCAGCTCAATGAATTCCTAGATGTTTTCTTGGATAGATTAATTCTTATTTGTGTCATACCACTCATCGTACTTGATCTCATGTGCTTCCACATCTTCTCCTTTGTCCTTGGCATCAATATGCAGAGCCTCCTTGAAGATTTTGAACATCTCTTTCTTCCTCCTTTCATAATCATACCACAAAGGATTATTTACCAGTTTATGCTCTAGAAGAGTATATTGATGTTATATTCTATGTTCCTTTTAATATTTTGGAAGCTATATCAACCTATGGAGTCTTTTCATTCACACTCCCCGATCCTAAGACATCGCCCTTTTCCAACATGATCACTTGCACACTTCCTCTTAGTGTAAATGAAGTTGGATACCTTATGAATTCACTTGGACACTTATTTCACCTATATGGAGATGATTTCATCTCTATTGGTTCAAATTTAAATTCATATCATCATCTTGGATCTAATTACAGGTGACCTTTTCAAGGACTGAAGAGGAGGGCCAGAACCACAAGGAAATATTATTAGAGAGATCCGACGGAGGGAGTGCAAGCCAATGGAATAGTGGAGGCTTTCATTAGAACATGGAATTACTCAAATTTGTGTAGTTCGTTCATTCTTTCTTACACATGATTGGATCTCGGTTGTTCTACATGGTCCTAGTTTCCATCTTGCGGTTGTTCTTTGTCTAGGTGAGTAGATTTATTTTCTTCCTAAGAAGAATATCCTCTATAAATCAGCATTTATTTTGGATCAGCATCAACATTATTTTAGAATTTTTTTTTTTTCTTTAATGTCCTTTCTTGAGGGACAATTTTCCCCATGTGGTTTTGCCTCTTTCCTTAGTTCTTTGGAAAATATAAATTATAAAGGGTGACCATAACCTTGTTGTTGGGACCTATATGCACCTAAATGTACTTATATACATTTGATTATTTCATACATATCATCATAAAGTAATAATTAAAGGGGGGTGTTGGGATATTATAAACCCACTCCATATGTAGGATAACAATATTTAATCATTTTTTATTAATTTCCTACCCACTAGCCTAGATAGTTGGTATCCACTTGCACCACTTAGTAAACACTTGCCATATATAACCCAAGAGCACCTTTCTCCTAATTTTGGTTAGATCATTCCCATTTTATTGACTACCAAAATTAGTAATTGTTCCTTCCTGCAAATTTTATCTTTATCTTACTTTATTCCAACTTTTCAATGGATAAGGTAAAGCTAGTGAACTAGGAAACTACTCTCTTTTGTTTCCAACCCATCCTCCATGATTTTCTCTCTAGATTCTAGGATTATCATGTTTTTCCATCACTCATGACAACTCATGGCCCTGAGCATGGTGAAGCACCCTGAATAGCACCGGTAGGAGATACGCTCAAATGTTAGAGATAACTAAAGAAGGGTATCATCCTTGTGTTCGGTGGCTTGGTTCAGTACTTAGAGTACTGTTAGCACTTGGATTTTTTGCTTGGATGGAGGATATCTGAGAAAAAAACCAGAAAGATGCTTACAAAGAATGGTACTTGTAAAGTATATGTGCTTTAATTAATTTCATTTATATGTTGTGATATGCTTATATATTGATGAATAGAATAAACATAAATTGTGAACTTTATAAATCATGAAATTAAATAGTGTTGTACAAATGTTGTTAGACATACACATGTACGTTTATACTTTGGGTTGGTGACCTATTAATCTAAGGAGTAAGCTTAGCAATTCAAGAATTTACTGAGAATATTTTCTCCTAGATAATTACAATAAAGAATGACAATCTGAAAAAGTCACACAATTTTTACTTATGCATTGTTTTCTTAATATTGGAGGTATGGACAATTACAATGATACTCTTGGAAGATCTTGTAATATTGTGTAGAGAACATTTTAAAAGGAAACCAAGTTGAATGATATCACAAAGGATGAAAAAGCAATCAATGAGAACCTGGAGAAGGAATGAAGACAAAATTTTCAACGTACGTGAAGCACCGAGGACAGGGTTAATTCTAAGTGGGAAAGGATGTAACATCCCCTTATTACTTTGACTTGAAATAAAAGTGTACGTAAAATGACACTATAAGTATTGATTCTAACTTAATAAAAGTTATGGATGCAATTAATGGGGTTAGGAGGCTGAAATCTTTACATGAAAAATGAATGATTATGGATGAATCCACTAGGGGGAAAGGTAAATGATGAGTGAAACCTAAGGGGATATAGTATCGAGAACCTGTTGTCATCATGGTTTCAATTAAATACCAAAGAGAATCCATTTAAAATTCCTCACCTTGAGCTTAAAGTCATTAAGAGTAAGTACACACTCATCAACTCCTTACATGCTTAAAGTGGGATCTACATGTATTAACATGAATTAAATTTAATTCCTATTATTACGAACCTATGATACCTATAAATCGAATAATATGAATAATAACTTTTGCTTAATTGTTAATTGTGATAGTCGAAACCCTGAAGGTTATGATTAAATAACATTACATATTATTTGCACAAATTATTATAAATCCATCTTAAAATTCAAATCTATCAAATCACTAATGATCTAGACTTTAGGTGAAATTGACCAACCTAAGTCTGCAGCTCATTTACTTAAGAAAATAGTTGGCAAAAGTATGAAATTTGTTATATTATATTTTTAAAAGGAAGTAGATTTATATTATCCCGTGATTTGGTTGTGTGCTAGAGGGAGAATATATTAATAAGAAAGGTATATAATTTTTATGCTACACAGTGACTTTTACTTATGGAAAGGATACATGTACCATGACTTGGTAATGGAAAATATAGAGAGCCATGTTGAGAACCAGGGTACCATGACTACAAACAATCAAATGAGATGAGAGATATTTGGTACATATAAAATTGGCTTCTATGAGAAACTAAATGGTAAAGAAGAATTTATATGAGGTACATGTTTTCCCCTCGGCCAGCTAAGCATCGGGATGCATCCTATGGGGATGCCTGGGTGTAAGATGTCTGGTTAGACTTCTCCCACACACATTCACATCATAAGAGGACTATCATGACGGTGGGGGGTCGGTTAAGAGAATAAAATCTAGGTATTAGGGTGTTTAGGAAAGGAAGTGCCTGAGCATGGTGAAGCACCCTGAATAGCACTAGTAGGAGAGACGCCTGCATGTTAGAGATAACTAAAGAAGGGTATTGTCCTCGTCTTGGGTGGATTGGTTCAATACTCAAAGTACTACTATCTCTTGGAGTGTTTTCTTGGATGGAGGACATCTGAGAAAAAATCCAAAAAGAAGCTTACAAAGAATAGTACCCGTAAAAGGTATATGTGCTTTAAGTAATTTCGTTTATATGTGGTGATATGCTTACCTATTGATGAATGAAATAAACCTAAATTATCAAATTTATAAATCATGTAATTAAATAGTGATGTACAAATGTTGTTAGACATACACATGTAAGTTTATACTTTGGGTTGGTGACCTATTAATTTATAAGGAGTAAGCTATGTATAACAAGTCAAGAATTGACTGAGAATATTTTCGCCCGAAGAATTACAATGAAGAATGACCATCTGAAAAGGTTAACAATTTTTACTTATGCAATATTTTGTTAATATTATAGGTATGTACGATTACAACGATACTCTAGGAAGACCTCGTAATATTGTGTAGAGAATAGGTTAAAATACAACCAAGTTGGAGGATATCACATAGGATGCAAAAGCAATCAATGACAACCTAGAGAAGGAATGAAGACAAATTTTTTGACTTGCATGAAAAACTGAGGATGGTTTTAATTCTAAGAGGGAATGGATGTAACATCCCCTTACTACTTTGACCTGAAATACAAAGTGTAAGTAAAACGAAACTGTAAGTACCAATTCTAACTTCATAAAAGTTCTGGATGCAATTAATGAGGTTAGGAGGCCAAAAGATTAACACGACAAAAGAACAATTGGGGATGAATCCACTAGGGATAAAGGTAAATGATGATAGAAACATTAGGGGTTATAGTGAACGTTTTGATGACATACCAAAGGGAAGCCGGTTAAAAATCCTCACCTTGGGCTTAAAGTCATTAAGTTTTAAGTACACACTCATCAACTCCTTATATGATTAAAGTGGGATCTACATGTATTAACATGAATTAAAGGTAATTCCTATTATTACGAGACTATGATACATGTAAACCAATAATATATAATTTATTATTTATAACTAAAAGAGACTAATATAATGGAATATATATCTCTCTATATAGATATTTACCTTTGTCAAATAATATGAATAATTCCTTTTGCTTCATTGTTAATTGTAATAGTCGAACCCTAAAGGTTATGATTAAGTATCATTACATCTTATTTGCACAAATTATTATAAAGCCCTCTTAAAATCCAAATCTATCAAATCACTAACAATCTAGAATTTATGTGAAATTGATCAACCTAATTCTGCAATTGATTTACTTAAGAAAATAGTTGGTAAAAGTATGACATGTGTTATATTATATTTTTACAAGGAAGTAGATGTATATTCTCCCATGATTTGTTTGTGTGCTAAAGGGAGAAGATGTTAATAAAAAAAAATTATTAATACCACATGTGCTTGAGGAAAAGGGAGAAGTGAATGATAACAACATTAAAGGGGGAGTAAGGGAAGGAATTAGGGCAATTGATGGACTCCAGGGCATGAGCTAGGACTTATCTACCTCTGCATTTTGATGGAAGCATGGTATTCTTGATGGAATTTTCAATTCTATACATGATTATTTACGTTAAGGTGTTGTCCATATTTGTGATCCAGTAAGAGGTTTTTTTAACCTTTTCTGGATTTGTATAGATCCAATGTATGCATTTGTATAGATCAAAATCGTTATACATTGTCTGTAATTTTAGGGTCTTTCTATATATATCCAATGTATGTTTTTGTATATATCCAATGTATGCATTTGTATTGATCGAAATTCTTATGCATTGTCTATAGTTTTAGAGTCTAGCTATATAGATCCAATGTATGCATTTGTATAGATCCAAAGTATACATCCAATGTATGTGTTGTATAGATCCAATGTATGTCTTTGTATAGATCGAAAGCATTATGCATTACCTGTTATTTTAGGGTCTAGTTATATAGATCCAATGTATGCGTTGTATATAGCTAATGTATTTGTTTGTATAGATCAAAATAGTTATGCATTGTCTATAATTTTAGGGTTTGGTTATATAGATCCAATATATAAATCCAATGTATGTGTTTGTATGCATCCAATGTATGCATTTGTATAGATCGAAATCATTATGCATTGTTTGTAATTTTAGGTCTGGATATATGTTAACTTATTCACCTACAATTAGATTTAGAAAGGATCTTTGTGTTCATTTGTTTGTATTTTTATTGTAAAAATTCAGATTCAGTTACTCTAAGGAGGTGCCTCATTCATTGGCATCGATGGACTGCATGATGAACTATTACCAAAAATTTATCTTAACTTATAAATATGGCATTATCCAATGTATTCTCTTTGACTCCTTGTTGTGTTGTTGTGTTGTATGTAATTTTCTTTATAAATTTAAGATCTCTACAGCCCCTTGGAAAGTTCTGTTTCGTCTCTGTTTGTCGGTTAAATCCTTGTCCGCGTTTGAAATCCTTATTTAGGATTTCTGTGTATTGGGGATTTCTAGTTATGCGTCGGGACTACTAGAGTATAATAATAAAGTTAAAACCTACCTTGTCAAATTGGGCAGGAATGTGATTAGAGTGTCATAATAAAGTTGAAACCTACCTTGTCAAATTGGGTGGGAATGTGATTAGAGTGTTTTAATTTAAATTTAAATCCAACCTTGTCAAATTGGGTGAAAATGTGATATTTTCAAGTCACCTTTTGAATCGTGAAGAGTTCTCATAATAAATTTTCCTAAGTGGATTTGTCACCCAGCTTGGGGATGTCTCTAGGTAGACAAACATACACCAAATAAAGCCAATGGTTGGGAGGAAATTCAAAGTCGAGATTTCAGTCGCTTAATCCTTGTAGATTAGAGATGTAACCTGTAATGCTTGACTTTTGATTTTGGAAGAAATTTATCATATTTCACACTTATTATGTAGCTTATGTTGTTAAAGATAGTAGTTGATTTATATTGTACCTTTTATAATGAATTAACATGATTGACAGGTTGTGTCTACAGGGAGTCTATTCCAATGGTGAAAGGAATTAGACCATTCTTGGAAGACATTATGGTGAAATCATTTTACACGTGTGCATGTTTTATAAGTTAAGGTTTCTTTCATTATCGGAAGTAATATAGCTATCTAACCTTGTTTTTTTCTTAACAACCGACTCAGGAGACCCATACCACATCTCCTACAATCATGCTTGGGAGTGACCATTACATGCAACAGACCGTAATGTGACTAATATATTTGAACTATAGTTAGGAATAAAATACTAATTTAGGTTAAGCTATAAACAAAACCTAAATATAAAATATAGTTAAATAACATAGTAAACATAACCTAATAAATAAATCATTGACATTATATCAAGTATAAACAGAACAATATTCTAAATGAATCAATATTATAAACACATTATTCTACACTTAAGAATAATAATCAATTCAAAGTATTAAAGCTAAAATAAAAACCATCGAAGGCCTCTCAGGGTCTATAATTATTTCTACCAAGAACCAAGGTTAAACAATATCTTTTTCTATTTACCAAATAGCTCATAAGTCGAATCTACAGTCCAAGTATTAAGACCACTTAATGGTCCATGATTTACGTTTTACCAATAGTACACATTAAACCAAACCATATATTTATCATACTAACTACATCCATGAAATCGTATGCAGTAAAGAAACTATCACATAATAAATCTATTGCATATAAAACCCTTTAAATACTTACAAACTACATTATAAGAATCGCATGCCATAATGAAATCCCCAACACAATAAATAAACCATAATACTATGTACAACATGCATCAAAAACATAAATATAATTACACAAAGGTCACAGGATAGATTCCTGTGGGCGTTATTCCCAATTCAAATCCATTCATCTTCAAACCCTTACAACCGTAATGACCCGGGATCAATTCTTGTAGGGTATGTTTATTTACAAGTCACGGTAACAAATCCCATCGGATTCGATATTTGGTTTCTACCTCACGCTGTAGAATTCCACTATCAAATCCACACTATATATATAAATACGCAGGCTGTAATCTAAAAGATGAAATCTTTGCACAGAGGTTGAAAGACCCAATAAAATTTCCCACTGTAACTATGGCCCTCGGCCCTATATTTAAAAAAATCCATTAAACATTAACGCAACCCTGTCAACTCTAGGAGAATAGAAGCGAAAACCGTCGAAGGGTTTTACCCTATTATGGCTCTTACATCTTAAACATAAATATTCATCCATAAACAAGTTTCATCGATAAAAACGATAATGCAATTGTACAATACACTATCTTAGGTCAAATGGTTGGAATGCCAATGCCACATACGACATGACCCCCAAAGCCAACAACGCTGTCAATGTTTATCCATACAGTAATTCAAACAATGATTTTGATTAGACATAGTCTATATAATAACAACAATCCATTCATCTAAATACACAGTCACAGTGTAAATGGCGGGAATTCCATTGTCCTTCATGGAAAGGCTCCAAAGGCCAAGAACACAGTAACGATTTCATACAAAGAAATTAAACACTAATTGTGAATCCTCATAGTGCAACAAAGAAGAGTGCTAAACATGAAATCGACATAGTAAATGCAAATACTATAGATAAATATAAACATAAACATTACCAAAAGCAATAAGGGGTTACACAGTCGTTTAAACTCGCCTTGCACCATTGCAAGCAATGGTGTTACTGCCATTTCAATAAAATAAACTTATTACAATGCACAGAACCTGTCGTGAGTTACTTAGTCACATTTTCTACACAGAGTTCCCATTAACAAATCCGAATACATTAAAGTTCCGGCCTGAAGGCACTAAACCCCAACAAGGAAAAACCCCAAGTCCTAACACATCCATGATGCTTACCCATTAAAATTACTAAAAGAACCATTCCCAAAACGCAACCATTAGAAACTAGAGCTAAGTATCCAAACCCATGGTGAATATTAACTCGATCACAACAACTAAGCAAATGAGGGAACAAGTTAAATACTTGTTATAGTAGGATTACCCGAATGGGTATGGTTTTTCCCACAAAGCTACCATG
Source organism: Pseudotsuga menziesii (assembly GCA_001517045.1). Classification (NCBI taxonomy): domain Eukaryota; kingdom Viridiplantae; phylum Streptophyta; class Pinopsida; order Pinales; family Pinaceae; genus Pseudotsuga; species Pseudotsuga menziesii. Next base: position 116,879 of record LPNX010143147.1, on the reverse strand, counting down.
AACCACGACTATGATTCCTTCACACCCTGCAACTTGCAACACAAAGTAGTGGCCACGATGAGGAGTATGCATGAAAACCAAATTGAACAGACAAACAACGTTGCCAAACCAGAATGG
>LPNX010143147.1:7851-116659 GCA_001517045.1 Pseudotsuga menziesii | reverse complement strand
TTTCTTTCTTTTGCATAATAAATTGCTCCAAGTAGCTATTTGGCTGGGGCCATGGACTGTTTTCCTCTCGAGGGTTTTAACCACGTGACAAACATCGGTGTATTGATCTGTGATTCATTTGTGTGAAGTGGTTGCTCTAGGTGTTTGGTCTTTTGGGAGTACCCTGTGTACCTGAACATGGTATCAGAGCATTTATGAAGAACCGCTTTCGGTTTTGATAAAGCTTTGGAACCGGTGTTGCCAAAACTTTGAAATGGTTTCTGGTTATGTATTTTCTATGCATTTGTGGACTTGGGAGCTATTCCATTGCATTTGTAGCATCGTTTCCATTGGGAACTAGTTTTCGTTTCATCAAAAATTGTTTCCGTTTGTTCCAAAAACACCCATTTCGGCAAATCTGAAGGTATAATGTTACAGTGATAGATATTTTTTTTTATTTTAAATCTCTCATATTTTATCACTGTTATTATTAGATATTTACTGTTTCAGTCTCGGACTATTTCCTTCCCTAGTTGCATATGCTCTTTGTCGTGCACCTTGCGCGATCGTGGTGAATCAGAAACAGAAAGTGAAAGTTTTTTTTCTTGTATTCTCGGCTACGTATGCTCTTTGTCATGCAACTTGTGTGATCATGATGAATCATAAACAACGAGAAAACTTGAAAACGTAGAATTTTTGGGTAAGCTAGCCAAGATCTAACCCCACCCATAGAGTGGAATTTTTTCTTTTGTTTTTTGTATTTTTGTATTTTTTTGTGTTTTGCAGAAAAAAAAGGCAAGCACAAAGAACAAGAGAGAAGAGTAAACAAAAACAAAAAAAAAACCCCTTCCTCTTTCCATTCTTTTACGTACATTTTAAACATAGCTCCCTTGGTTCAAAGTTGCTTTCTTCCTTAATAGGTCTTGAGTTCAAGTTTTATTAAGTTACTTTTAGTGCATGCAATTTCTATTTTCAAGTTGCTTTATTGTAAAAGTGCATCTCACATAAATAAAATAAAATAAAAAGTGAGTCACTTAAGTGATTGTAAAAGGTTCATCTTGGGAAGAAGGGGTTCTTTTTTTTTAGTTGGTCAAGTTAATATCTGCCACATCACTATTGGGGACATCTTCAACATTTTCTTTGATCAAACATGGCTTCATCATCCAAAATCAGTTTTCAGTGCCATTTATTTTTTTTAAACCGCATATTTTTTCGAGCTCTTTGCAACCAGACAGTTAGTTTCTGTTCTTTCAGTCATTATTTAACAGAATGTCTGCCCCTTGTGATATTATACTTACAAGTTCTAACTATTTCTCATGGAAATCTTGTATGGACTATGTTCTATGAAGTAGGTGACTTTTCAGGATAACCTCAGGGAAAGAAATAGAACCCACTAATGATGATAAAAAAATTAAATGAGAAAATAAATGTGATGAAGCTTGTGGATTGATCGGGATATCAATCTCTAATGATTTGCGATTCCACATATCTAGAATTGATGAACCTGATAAAGCTTGGGAAAAGTTGGAATCTGTGTTTGGTAAACACAATCAAATTCGAGGTCATCAACTTGAGAATGAGTTGATTTCTTTGAATCCAAGTGAATTTTCATGCATTCAAGACTATTTATCTAAGTAGAAAACTCTTAGACTCTTATGTGAAGAATGTAAGATTAATAAAGAAGACAAACAATGTATTTATCATATTTTTTCCAAACTTGGACCTGCATATTCTATTTTTGTATCTACATTCTACTCCATGAAAGAATCCTTGACTGCAACTAGCTATCAAGAGCCTAGTCTTGAATCCTTTTGTGATTCCTTAATTAAAGAGAAAGATAAGCTCATTCATCTTGGAATAATTAACAATGCAGATACATCTGTGAAATCCTTATTGTCCCAACATAAAGAAAATTCCAATTCTCCCAATAAACATAATTTTCGCATTAATAAGCTAAACAACAAGGGTCCCAAACCCTCTTAGTCAACTCCTTCTTTAAAAATGACGAAGGATCCAAGCCAAAAGGAAAGAATACTGAGCGTCATTGCAATTTTTATGGGAAAGATAATCATAATGAATCTAAGTGTTTCAAGAATATGGCAGCGTTGGAAGCAACAGTGAAGAAGCACCACATCAGCTTAGATTCGTCTTCAGAATCTACCTCTTATGGACATGCACTTTGTGCTTTTGGTTATTGTTATACTGCATCTTCTTCTTCTACTTCAAATGAATGGATCATTGAGTCTGGAGCATCTTATCATATGGCTAAGGATCAATCCATATTTTCTACTATGCTTGAATGTAACACCAAGAAAATATTTGTTGGTGATGATAGATCTCTAAGTGTTGTAGGATCTAAAACAGGTCTAGTAGAAAATGGTCATTTCAGTGATGTACTATGTGTTCCAAAAATTTCCTGCAATTTGTTATCAGTCTATCAAATTACTCATTCGGGTGAAGGTAAAACTGTGACGTTTACCCCTCACCAAGTTGTAATCTAGGATTTTAAAAATCCTCAAAATGTCATTGATACTGGAACTGTTGATGATATTACCAGGTTGTACAAATTTAACAACTTTGGGTCATCACCTTTTCCTTCAGGTTTTGTTGCTCATAGTGATAACTTGAGCAAACTTTAGCATGAGCGATTTGGTCACTTAAATTATCGCTCATTACAACAACTATGTAAATAAAATATGGTGACGGGTCTTCCGATGGTATCTTACAAGGATGGTGTTTGTTCTGGTTGTGTACTCGAAAAACATCATCGAGACAGTTTTGGTAAACGTGCCTCTTGGCATGCCTCGGTTCCCTTGGAGCTTATGCATAGTGACTTGTGTGGCTCTCTTCCATCTGCTTCCTTTTCTAGTTTCAAATATTTCTTAACTTTCATTGATGACTACTATAGACGCACTTAGGTTTACTTCCTAAAACTTAAGAGTGAAGTATTTAACATGATCTTGGCCTACAAGGCTCTCATTGAAAAACAATCTGGTCATCGAATTATTAAGTTAATATCTGACAATGGAGGAGAATATGTTAACAACAAGTTCACTACTTTTTGCACTGAACAAGGAATCCAACAACAACACACTCTTCCATATACATCACAACAAAATGGTGTAGCTGAAAGGAAGAACAACACTTTAAAAGAAATGGCTAATTGTATGATCCAATATAAGAAACTAAGTCTTCAATATTGGGCTGAGGCCATAAATTGTGCAAACTACATAGTTAATCTCACACCCACTAAAGTTTTACAAGGTATAACACCGGAAGAAGCATGGAGTAAAATTAAACCAGATGTAAGTCACTTTCGTGTGTTTGGTTGTGAAGCATGGGCTCACATTCCAAATGAAAAACAGAAAGCATTGTAGCCTAAAAGTGAAAAGTGCATATTTTTTGGATATTCAAAAGATGTAAAAGGTTATAGACTTTTTCAGCCACATTCTCATAATATAATCATTAGAAGAGATGTTAAATTTGATGAAAATCTCTTCGCCTGCAAGCCTAACTTGGTGGGTGTGACATCTTTGGCCTGCGATCCTAATTCAACGATTGTTCCTTCTTCTTCTTCTTCCAACTTCGTCAACATGTTTCCAACTCTAGTTTTTGATGATGATAGTGAGGATGAAAATCCACCTCTACCTGCTCATGTTTCTCTAGTTGCACCATCACCAATGCTTCCTCGATGGGTCCATTTAGCATGTGAAGTAGTTGGTGAGCTTGTCGATGATCCTAGAGATCAACGTTGAACATGGTCTCAGTTTCAGTGGGCCTCTTCTCTTTTGGCTCAAGTTTCTAAGAATCATGATCTAGAAACTTTTGCAGAAGCTTTAGGAAATCCAGATTGGGATGCAGCTATGGATGAAGAATATCATTCCTTAATGGTGAACAATACTTGGGATCTTGTTCCTCTTCCAAAAGGAAAAAAACTTGTTAGATGTAAATGGGTCTATAGAACTAAGTATGTATTAGATGGAAGTGTTGAAAGACCTAAGGGAAGTTTAGTTGCCAAAGGTTTTTCCCAATTTGAAGGGATTGACTACAATGAAACCTTTTCTCTTGTCGCAAAAATGAATTCCATCCACCTTGTTCTTTCCCTTGCCGCCTTACATAACTGGGAATTCCATCAAATGGATGTCAATTCTACGTTTTTACATGGTGAATTACAGGAGGAAATTTACATGGAACAACCTCCTGGATATGTTCAGGATAACTCTAGCCTTGTCTGTCTCCTTAAGAAATCCTTATATGGCCTTAAGCAAGCTCCTAGAGATTGGTATGCCAAAATGAATAGCTTTCTCCTTGACACTTGTTTTTCTAGATGTCATTTTGACCCCAATGTCTATACCAATAAAGTAAGAAACCATCTCATCATACTTGTTCTTTATGTTGATGATCTTATCCTTACTGGTAGTGACCCTAAACTTATAACTCATGTAAAATCCAGTCTTAAGCAAAATTTTGAAATGTCAGACTTAGGACATTTGCATTATTATCTTGGTCTCCAAGTCTTTCAAACAAAATAAGGAATCTTTCTTTCCCAGTCTAAGTATGCTTGTGACCTTCTTCATCACTTCCACATGGAAGATTGTAAACCAACCCCTTCTCCCTTCCAGTCTGGAGTCAAGCTTTCTGCCCCTTGTACATTACTTGAAGTAGATGCCACCTTGTATCGTCAGCTTGTTGGTAGTCTCTTATACTTGACTCATTCTTGTCTTGACCTTTCCTTTTCCATTGGTCGTGTTGCCCATTATATGCAAACACCTCATGAAAGTCACTGGAAAGCAGTGAAAAGAATACTTCGATATATTCGATGTACAATTCAGTTTGGGATTCATTACAGTAGAGGGGGGAAACATTTGTTGGTTGGTTTCACTGATTTAGATTGGGCCGGCGATCCTGATGATCGAAAGTCTACTGCAGGTTATGTTTTCAGTCTCGGATTTGGACCTATCACTTGGGCTTGTAAGAAACAACAGGCTCTTGCTCTTTCTTAATCAAAAATAGAATATCGAGCCGCAGTTAATTCCAGTCAGGAAGCTTTATGGATTCGACAGATCCTTTCATATTTTGGATTTGAGCAGCAGCAGCCTACTCCACTTTGGTGCGACAATCAAAGTGCCATCAAGTTTTCCAAAAATCCAGTTCTACATCAGTGCAGCAAACACATTGAGCTACACATGCACTTCATCAGAAATCTTGTTCATGATCGTATTATTGAAGTGCTCTATTGCCCTACAGATGATCAAGTTGTAGACATCTTCACCAAGTGTCTTACAGAAGCGAAGTTTTATAAACTTTGGTCTATGTTAGGAGTTCAAGAATGTGTCCTTAAGGGGGGATAGGATATAATGCCTCCTTCCTTCTCCTAATAGTGTCACTTTTGTAAATCCTTCAATCCTATCCCAAGTTGTTCTTAAGGGGGGATGTTAGGATATTTAGACACTTAGGAGTTGGTTAAGATCAACTTGTGTAATATATCCGTTAGGTAAAAGTGTGTTTCTTTAGTATGCATTAGTATGCATTTGTAAATATTATAATCCGATGGTCACGATATGTTCTAGACATAGAGTGATCCGACGGTTCAACTTCTCTTAGATCATACCTACCATTGATCCGTAGCTTAACACCCGATTGGTCCATGATCTCTATTTAAAGAGCATGGAGGGTCCTTGGCTAGTTGATTGATTATGAGAATCTCATGTAACCTTCTTTTTTTTGCGTAATAAATTGCTCCAAGTAGCTATTTGGCTGGGGTCATGGACTATTTTCCTCTTGAGGGTTTTAACCATGTGAAAAACATCGGTGTATTGATCTGTGATTCATTTTTTTGAAGTGGTTGCTCTAGGTGTTCAATCTTTTTGGAGTACCCCGTGTACCCAAACAAATGTATACATACCTTCCATCGTAGGTAGCCTCCCAAGCTCCATTCCATCACACAGCGCAGAGGCAGAGCTCACTGAACCCTACTGCAAATGATCCAAAAAAACATGTGACCCAAGCCCTAAGCTTGAGGCCCACACATTTCGATGTATATTAATGGTGCCATCCTGGCCTCCATCAACCAAATTTGAAACTCACATTGTATAGTTTATATCACCCTTTAAACATAGAGCCAAGTATTGTTCAATGTGCCATGTAAAATATACATCGAATTACATAGGGTTTAATCCATAAGTCCATGGCATATGAAATATGCCATGGAGGACTATAGGCCAAAGTTTTACAATATTATACCAACTATTAAAACCATACACTAAAACTATGTTAAAGTATGAACAAATGTGTAAAGACTTTACACCATAGTAAAGAGGTGCCCTGTAAATAATAAGTGTAGTAGTGACCAAGTCACTATCATAAAGTCTGTATGTATAACAATAATAACCAGTGCAACATATGATAGTAAACCATCTAGTCGGGTATAAATATCATCTAACAACCAATGTATTGTCTCTATGATAGATCTATAAAACTGGGTGCTAGTGACAAAACGGACAGCTTGGCATGTTCAGCTTTTATAAGAAGTTTCCATTGACAAGTGAACCTGCACGCAAAATGAAAAGAAGTGCATTAGTTTGTAAGAACTAAGTAAGCCTGATGTAACAAGTATAAAATAGTTTCCTCTCAAGTGGTTACAAGGGAAACTAGTCTCGCCACTCCACCCCATTTTCAATAACAAAGTTAAGTCAGAATTGTGTACACGAGAGTAATCAACTTTATAACCAATGAGTGCTTAATCAAACAACTAACATACATGTAAATGCGTAACCATAGATCATTATAATAATCAACATCATGAAAATGTAAGTAATACATTAAATAACCACATCAAGAAATAAGAAAGCAGAATGTAAGAACACCTTATGACTTTATAGTACAGTAAAAAAAATACGACACAATCCGTACAAGTTCAAATAATGTCCAGAGTAGGTAGTTTTGACTAGCCTAATAATTTTTTATTTTTTTTTCAAATTTTGGGACATTACAATATTCTAACTTAAACTATCTATCCTACAGTAGTAACAATTACATCATGAACATAACCATAAATCTAAGAAGGAAAACAATTACAACTTAAACCCTATCACTACATTCATCCACCATTCGAATCCCCTAATCTCGGGGTAAGAGCGTTGAGATTATTTACAAGAGATAATAAATAAACATTGAACCACATATTGAATCCATTAAACAATTACCGTAAGTGTGTCCATACCGAATACAACTTATAAACTCAACATACACATAGGCTGCGCTACATAGGCAAGCTAGGGCCATGCCATTACGGACACCATTACAAATCATAATATTAAAACAAAACAATGATTACATTATCATCCTACACCAAGTATTATAGCAAAACATACAAATGTATAAATAGAACTTGGGTTTTCCTCGACAAAAAACAGAACACATTCCAATCAACGTCTCAACGAATTCATGAACACACAGACATGAATCCACTGCAAAATTAAATCAAGCATGATGCTAAGGAAAAATAAGAAACTACAGATACATCTTGCATTAGTTCGCAAGAACTAAGTAAGTCGAGTATCGCAGGGTTTCCTTACCTTTCCGAGTGAGTTGTTAGGGAAAAATCCAGCCACTCCTCCCCTTTAAATATAGAGGTAGGTTAGCATCATCGTTTATTGAAATAATAAACTAGATAGTGTAACATGGAATCAAATGTATGAATAAAACAATAACATAACATTAGATAACCAGATAAAATATTTGTAACTATCAGCATAGCAGAATATAAAAGAATGACATTAAAACATCATCATAAAATATGAACCATATTAAAGGGAAAACAAAACCAGAACTTAGGCATAGTTCTTATCAAGTTTATAATTCTGTAGTTAAGAATAAGATGTCCCTCAGTATTATTAGTCCTATGATTTTTTTTTATATTACGGATTTTAGGGACATTACAGTGTTTATATTTTGTGACTGATGTAGAGAAATTTATATTAATTATATTGAGTAGTAATTATATTTATATATGTTTATATTTTATAATTTGAAATTAACGAGTTATTAATATAATATGAAGCATGAATCGACCCCCCGAGGTGTAGACAAGTTGGTGACCATGCACTTATTAAGGTGTATGGGATGTTAAACACGTCATGGGTTCAAACCTTGTTGCAGCCTTGAGGGTGCGTTGTCGGGGTCAGTCTACTCTCATGGAGGTTATAGTGGTAGCAGCCATAATTGACCCTGTGTCACGCGAGTGCGAAATCGTCTAGTTGCTGATTCCATGAGATACAAAAAACAAAATATAATATGAAGCATGAATAATAGAGGACAAGTTTTTTTTAATTTATTAATTCTTTTTTGTAAAGCTACAAATTCATTTAAACTGGGAGAACAAAAATTGCAATAGTGGCTCAAGCCAGAGGAGGCCGCAGGTGGTGGTACCACCACCCGAGCCTGTAAAAAATGGAGGGAAGTGTAAAAATCTATTACAAAATGAGTTCAAAATTTTAAGAAACGAAAGGTAACCATGAGTGATAATATTTACAAAATTTATCCTTTCAAAAACACAGAATTGCAACCAAACTATCCACATATGACAGAAAAACTTGAGATGACATTCCAAACCCGGGGAAGCACGCGACGATGAAGAAGGCTTGAGTACCATTCAAGAGGGGGTGTTTCTTCAAGGATGGGGCATGCCCACCCCCCTTCCTCCGAGTTGTTGATGGTATTAGCAGTGGTGGCCAACACAGACTGAGGAGGCTCATTGCTAGGCCCTTCATCTTCCTGCACCCGCTTGAAAAGTGGTTAAATGGTGGTCGAGATGGGAAAAGGCGCATCGTGAACCATCTGTGGTGGCAAAACTGAGCTTATGTCCCTCGACCTGCCACCTTTCGCACTGCCGCACCTGTCGTCCATGTGTCCATCTTGTCTTATCGTGCTCACCATGCACTTCCACGCATAACTTGTATCCAAAATGCTAAGTTGACCATCCATTTCAGCCATTTTAGCCTTCACTATGAGGACAGTGTCTCGGGGAGCACTCTAATTTCCCAACATGTCCTTCGTGAGATTTCCAAGCATATTCTTAACCAATGAGTAACGGTTGATCCAACTACCACCATGCCGAGTGGTCGTGTTCATTAACCACTCTCACTTCCCAGTCATCAATGAGGATTCTAACAGGCATTGAGATGTTTACCTCATAACCTTCCTCCACCTGAATGCTAAGCCCGCACTGGGACTTCCCTCTTCTACTATTGCCCCTTCTGGGTGTACCTCGCTACCTCAACATGATGAGGAACCAAGTACCCGAGTGCTGGAAAATGGGTTGGTGGAAATGAATAATTTGTGGTGGCGGGAGATGGTGCTGAACGAGACTACCACTGAGTGTACCCCTGAAAATGAGTGTCCCTACAGAAGCTTCAGACCAATGGAAAACCCCTGCGAACAAGAGAACAACAAACCAAAACAGAACACCATACTTCACTAAATAACCCACATACACTCTACAAGTGACAATGCCATGTTCTTCCATGGCCTTCCCCTTAATGGCACCTTCATGAACCTGCATTAAATGTGCATTAACTGCATACCAAATCCCATTAAACCCAGTATGAATGCGATGGAACCGCTCCGAGTGGAGGCCATCCTAAGACGAGGGAAAAGACGAGACGTTCTCCTCCTTCTCCATGAGATAGCTTGGGGTCGACGCAAAAGTTGTGATAGCTCCACCATACATGGTGCCACCCGTCTCGCTCGCCGATGGAGGCGCCATGCGCTGTGAGTCAAGTTCACTGGCACTCACATCCGGGGAGGTTAATTTATCGATTATTAATATGAAGTATGGATAACCATAGTTCACCGCAACTATTTTTTTACTTTATCATATCCCTATCCCTAGGTTAGGTTTACGACGAAGGATATCTCAACCCACCAAGGAGAGTTTGGAAGCATGAACAACGATAGTTGTGGATAGATATGAGGCATGGGCATGATGTACTTTGCGCTAATGACATAGCTATCCCTTCAATACTTATTTGGAAGACGATAATAATGGAGGTGGAGCTGAGTGGCCAAGCATGGGTATCATTTCTTACCTTTATGAGTCATTTAGAAGTAAGTCAATCCTTCTAGAGGCTTGTTGTCAACTAGTGCTTTTATCATTTATTGATAAGTATCAGTTCATTGCGAACTTTTTTTTAATCATGGGAATAGCAATCTCCCAAGAGTATATTCAACAGCTTGCAAGGCAGATATATGAGTAACTTGTAACTTAGCAAGGGTGAGACTTCTAGAATCCCACCAAGTGAGCCTCTATCCTAGGGGTATCCTACCCTTAAAGCTTTGTCACAAAGGACCAATTAGCAACCCTACCTTCCATGTTTTGAACCTGTGATTTGTAAAAAGATAACACATGTTCTTAACCATTAGACCCACTCAAATGCTCTTCAATTCCTTGTAAACTTATTTGAAGCTTATTGTAAACAGGTAAACCCACCAATCCTCCAATCCTTGGTATTCTACATCTACTAAAGCCAAACCACAAAGGACATACTCTACTGTAAATGGGTGGTGGCCACCTTTCTTTTTCAAATTGTTGTCTGATCGATGCTCATTTTCATCCAATATATAATTGGTTTGTTGTGATTAGCCAAAGGAGAGAGCCCCGACTAGCAAGTATATTACAGAAAATATTATCCATCTTTTGTCAAAATGTCTGCATCTTGGTTTTTAGTACTAATAGCAGCTGTGTGAAAAATCCCAATGGGCGCTTCGAAAGCTGCCGTTGGACTCTATACATTTTGTTTGCTTACCAATATTCTCGATAATGGATATTGGTTCAACTTTTCAATTTCAAAAAAAAAAAGTGAAATTTGTGTGAACTTTAACTATATAATATTTAAATATTATAATTTAGTTTTCAATAGTGTTTTTCAACTTTTCAATTTCAATACTAAAAAACCACTCAAACTTGTGTGAACTTAACATTCATTCTGATACTAAAAATCCAGTCAAATTTGTGTGATCTTTCATTCGAATATTATAATTTTGGTTTTTCTTAGGATATTATCTCTTAGGATATTATAATTTTATATTTTTGGTTTTTCTTAGGATTTTGGTTTTTCAATAATGTTTTAACTTTTCAATTTCAATATTAAAATCGGACTCAAGTCAAATTTGTGTGAGCTTTTATTCTAATATTATAATTTTAGTTTTCATTAGGATATTATCTTTTCAATTCATAATAATACTAGCACATCCACATAGTTTCGAGTCATAGTAATATTAGCACATCTATATAGTTTGTGGTTGGATCACTTAGATAGAGATCAAATAATTGAGAGATGGTGATGGAATAGAAGACACATTGGAATTTTTTTATTCCTTATATTCTTCTTGTTTGATAGATTCAACTTTAAGTTATCCATGTATATCTATATGTATCATCAACATTCTTCATGTTATCCATTTATCAACTATCCATTATTTTTTATATTGTTTGTTTATATGTCACATTCTTCTAGTTATCTAGCATGAATTGTTGGTTATCTATTCATAAGGTATGAGTTATCCATGCATCGCTACTCTCTCTCTCTCTCTCTCTCTCTCTCTCTCTCTCTCTCTATATATATATATATATATATATATATAATTGTTTATTTCGAATTTTGAACTAATACCATAGAATCAATCACTTGTCTCATCCTCGTCCTTACATGAAAAAGCATAAGCCATAGTCCACCCCAAATCTCAAACAACTAGTACACCCACATAGTTTGTGGTTGGATCACGTCGATAGGAATCAAATCGTTAAGAGATAGTTATGGAATAGAAGACACTTTGGAAATATGTTTTTATTCCTCATAATCTTCTAGTTAAACCGGTTCATGTGTGAGTTATCCATGCATTGCTACGAGTTATCCATTCATCATACATGTTATTCTTTATATTTCTTTTTTATAATTGTTTATTTCGAATTTTGATAGAATCAATCTAGACAATACACTTGTCTCATCCTTATCCATAAATAAAAAAGCATAGACCGTAATCCACCCAAAATCTCAAATAAAAACTAAAAATATCTATCATCTTACTAATTCAAATAACAAATTTTAATAGTATGTATACATAATTTCACTACACTAATAAGTTCAAATTATGCCAGTACTATACTTATACTTCAAACACAGATAAGACGATAATAAACTACATATCCTGTGATTTGATATGTCTGATTAGGAAAGCCAATCGTTATGAAGACTATAATAATGGAAATCTCGCGAAGTATACTTCCTTTGCCTTTATGAGTCATTCCTTCCAACTTGTAATTAGATGCTTGAACAGGTAGACCCACCCGTCCTTGTTAATCTACTTCTGCTAAAGCCAGGCCATAGCTCGCTTTGTTTTTATATCCACATACTTTACTGTGACTTGGCAGTGGCCCCTTTCTTTTTCGAATTGCAGTGTGATCGATTCTCATTCTCATCCATATTATTTTTTTGTTGTCATTAACCAAAGGAGAGAGGCCCAACTTGGCAAACTTCGACCCATCTTGGATTTTAGTGCTAGTACCGGTAGTGCCAATAAGCACAACGGACTTTTCGAAAGCTGACATTGAATTCATACTGTAAATTTTGTTTGCTCAGCAATGCATAATTGTTATGGTTCAAGTTTTCGATTTCAATATAAAATAGTCATATAATATGTGATTGTGGATCCGCGAGATGTAGAGTACTTGGTGGTGGGTGTAAAACACTTCTAAATTGAATAGTGGCGGGTTCTAAATCCCACAAATATCAAAAATCTAACTATGTTAAAGATTACTGCTATCAAAGTCAGGGGCTATCTCTAAGTAATTTTGACAGTAGTTTTTTAGTCAAAGAAAAACCCTGCAAATCAAGGTACCCTAACCAACAAAAAAAAAACATATAATTAGTGGATATAAATTAAAAAAATTAAGTATTAAAAGCAAGTTATTTGTTCTTTATAGTAGTTGCACATAGTATAAGTAATCTAACCATGTGTATTTTTTATAATTATTTATTTTATAATAACTGTTATAAAAATCAATCTTTATATTACAATTTTCTAGTTGTCATCCAATATAGGAAAAAGATAAAGATCACTCCATCCCAAATTCTAAATATGATAAATTTTTTATTAATAATGATGTGTAGTGTTTTAATTTTTTGAATAAGTATGGAGGGTGTGTTTTTTTTTATAGATGTTTCATTTTATAAAACTTTTAAGTTTAAAAAAATAAATTAATATAATATTGTAAATTTATCATTAAAAGAACATTAAGTTTAATAAATATAATTATAATATAAATTTATTAAATTTATAGTATAAATATTCCAGGTTTTGAATATTCTAGCATAAATTCTTTAAAAAAATCTTATAGCATATATATTAGCTCTAGAAATTGCATAATTTAGGTGACATGAGGTATTTTAGGGTGCCAAATTTATTTATGGATTCTAGAACACAATTTAAACACTTCCAAATTTGTATTTTACCAAAAAAAAAACTATTTCCAACCAAAACCCACTTTAAATTTGAAAAAGTAGAATAAACAAAACTACTCATATAATTGTTATTGCTAAAAATAAATAATATTAAAATTTAGTTAGTACATTTTCTATTGTATTTGTAGTCAACTGATAGGTTTTATAATCAATAGAGTTCCATACAAAGTAACCAAATCTCCTAGAGAATAATTAGCTAATTAGGTGTACTTATGGCCATATGTTAAATTAATCAATGTACATGTTTTTTAAAGTGGAAATTTTGAAAAAAAATAGACACTCCAAAGCTATGTTCATCAATACCATAAGATTTTTTTTTAAACAATAACATTATGATGATGATAGTTATTAACATCCATTACACCATGTTATGATTTATTAGAACTTTTGAATCACTTGTTAAAAAAAATGTGCTAAAAAATCTTTAACAAAAGCATTCATAGATCACCATAATTGTGATGAGATAAAATGTTATTTGAGACATTGTATAAAAAAATAATTTTCATCATGTTTTAGGAATTTTCTAGCACTATAGCACCTTCACCCCTCTAGGGACCCTACTCAACCTACTAACTAATAAAGCAAGATATATAATGCATATCTATAATACAAAATGTAGTCACTCATCTTTTTTAAAAGAAAATTATTTAGATATAGAATAAACATATTAACAATTATATTCAACCAACAAAACTTTAAGAATTTCATAAACCACATGTACTCACTTCTACCCTTTCATCGTGGAGTTATGGAGGCTACTAAAACTTGAAAAATATATGGAAGATATGCCACAAAATTGCACATCGAATGCTAATCAATAAGAGTCCACCAGAAACCATGATATCATGCCCAATGGGTACTCTTCTTCTCTTGGCCCCCAAGCCGCAATGAGGCTATTTGATAGAAACAACTAGCATAATCTTGGTACGTAGACTACTGTTATGAGCCTCCCAACCTAATGCATACCAAGATGAACCACCTCGCAATAGACACAGTTAAACTATAATAGAACCTATGTCGTCCAACAATAAGGTAAAATAGATTAGAGACATGCCCTTTTCGTCTCTTTATAACTTTTCGAAAACTCCATACATCCTTTGTGAATTATTTCCTTTCTTTTGTTTTATTACTCACCCTCCCAATTTTAGTTTTCTCAATTTTTATAATTATTTTATTTTTATCTCATATTCACTTTAGTTTGGTTTCCATGATTTCGTCATTCAGAAATTTTATAATTAAATTAATAATCAAAAATATATTTTCACATAATAATTCACTTTGAACATTTTTCAATTTTTTTTTGGAATACTTTTAATTTTATTTAATGGTTGTTTTTCTCTTTGTGGCATAAATATCAAGGGTGTGATGCTCCATGCATGCCCTTCAAATATTCATCCACTATGATTATTTTAATTGATTGTTGTGTTATCATTGTGATGGGGATATCAAGGGTTCCATGATCTGCGCATGCCTTTCAAATACTCCTCCCATAGTGGTGACTTGGTACGATGATTGAGACCTCGTTGACTAAGTCCAGTCGACCTTGTTGTGGGACTAGTGGTTCCTAGAGAATAATGTTGTATCATTATTGTGTGCCCCCTAGTAAATGCCTCGTTAGTGATCTAATTTGTGGCCTACTCTCACATCAATACACATCTAACGAACAAAAGCTTCTATCAATTTTTCTCAACTCATCATGTGGAAAATTCTATCCTTACATTGTATTTCAATTCAAACCTGTTACCTGATGTGAATCAATTGGAAAACACAAGCTAACACCTACAAGTTTAAACATCATGCACATCAATTATTTTAAAATAAGATTATAATATAAACATTAATAACTAGTTAACATCATCTGCTGATGAGCCCTGACTCAGTCCCGATTCCATGGGGTATCGACGCAACCTTGCATCACATGTACCTATATTTTTTGTCACACTTAATAACCCAACATAGTACATTCTAAATATAATAATATTCAATTATAAACAATTGATCACCGTCGAAATCATTTTACATTTTACATATACATTCAATCACTATGGAAATTATTTCATATTTCTCATAAGCTTTTGATCGCTATCTAAATCATATAGAAATGACATAATCTTTCAATCACTATTGAAATCATATCAAAATCACATAAATTAATCATCATCGACACAATAGACAGTCTTCAAGCAATTGTATTTAATAATACAAAACCAGTTCCACACATGGTCATGTCATTCAAAGCCAAGTTCCTTCAAATAATAAGATGACATAAAATCTAGGTCTGAATCCACACATAACTGGTCCATTTTCAACCAAATTCCCTCAAATAATAATTTTGCAATCACTATCAAATTTCAATGGCAAGACTAAACACTAAATACTATGGAGCTTGTGAGGGTTTGTTCCTATTTTAGCAATGTTTATTTTCTTCTTTATGTTAATTAAAATAAATAGATTATTTTGATCTTATAGGTAAGGGGTGAGCATCTCCTTATAGTATCTTTATTTTCTCTTATACTTTAAGTTTTTATCACAAAACACCTTGTCCTTAATTTAGATGTAATAATATTTTTAATATTATCACTATTCTATAAAGTGGTATCTACTTTGACTCCCCAATTTTTTAATCAAGACTTGGAATCTATATGTCAACATTGTTTAAGCCTAATGTGGTTTTAACTAGAGTATGAAACAATATTAATGAACCTCTTGTCTCTCATATTCTTTTATTTTGTTTGTGTACATGTCACATCCAAGATGTTAATGGGGAGAGTCTTACTTTTCTCTCTCTTTCTCTCTTTTAATAAAACTTATACTTTATATAACAATTATATCCATGACACATCATGTACAATTTGACACATCATGTACAATTCAAATTGATGATGAATATTCTTTATCATGATGTAAAAGATAAAAAAATAAAAATTTAAGTATTTATATTTTAATTATCAAATTTATATAACACAAAAAATAAAATTTATTTATATATTTGAGATTAATAAAAAAAATGGTCAAAAATACAAAATAAGTGAAATCTGTTTAACAAAAATTAAATTAAAATGAATTTATATTTATTAGTTTCATTATTAGTTATGTTAAAGTAGTGTTTTTTAAAATATTTTTTAACTTGCTAGTGATTATTATGATGATGATGATGATGGTTCTAATACCAATTATAGTAAGCTTAAAAATTGAATCATATATTTAAACACAATTCAACATAAAGCAATGACACATAACACATCAACACAATACGCAGAAATTGCCCGATAAACCCCTCTCCTGGGGGGGGGGGCTTTTCCACTTAGTTATTAATCAACACTTCAAGCAGTGTTTTACAATTGTGATTTGTTAGACACACTAGATAAAATTTGAGGTCTAAAATGGGTCTCCTAAGGAAAAATAAAATAAAATAAAATAATATTAAAATAAAATAAAATAATATTTATGAATTTGGGAAGAAGAGAGGAAAAAACTACCTTTTTCTTCGTATATTCAACACATCTCCCTAGAATTTTACTCTAATTTTAAGCAAGAGCACTTGTTAAATATGGAATTCAATTCCACATCCAACGAGTACCCATGGTGTACACTTTTGATGGACCCCACCCCACGAAAAACTATAAATTCATGAACAAAATGTGTAACTTTAAAGTAACATGTTTTTCAAGTATTGAGTCATTTTTCATGGAGAGGGGTTCTTTAAAAGTATACAATGTGGGTACTCGGTAGATATGGAATTGAATTCGGAATCCAACAAGTGCCCCTATTCAAAATTTGAGCAAAACCATAGCGAGATATGTTGAAAATACAAAGAAAAAAAGTAGTTTTTGTTATGACAAATATACCAAGTCAACCTTTCTGGTTGGTTTTTTCCTTGAAATTATATTGGTTAGATATTTTTTTTATGAGACCTACTAAGTTGGATCCTTTTCTTATGAGGCTCATTTTAAACTCCAAATTTACTCTAATACAAATTACACTTCATTACATCAGATCTTTATTTTCATAGGCATTACTTCTAATTTATATATGCAATACAACAAAATGCTCATTAATAGAAATTGATAACTTCTCAACCTCTTTCAATTATTATATTATATTCCTATTGACTAGGACAAAATTGGACTTGATTCGCATTAAGCTTTTAGTCATTCTATCGACTTTTCATCGAGCAATCATTTTCCTTTAACCAAACAACTATTTTTGTCACCAAGTCAACTAGAGTTCCACTATCTATCAACCTCCGACTCTAGACAATTTATACAAATTGAATATCAACTTGGTCAATCAATTAACATGTAAATAACACGGAATTCCCAACATTCTCCCACTTGTTTCCTTATTGCATAAACAATATATTTAAAATGTTAATTCACTTAAGTACATTTAACAAACCCATCATTTTCCTACACCAGGAAAATTCCATGTACTCACCAACTTGGTCAATGAGTCTATTGTTGTTGTAGTTGTAACTTTGGAAGATTATTTGATGTATATTATTGTTTTATATTGTTGTACCCCCATTGGAGATGTGTATTCCTCCTTTTGGAGATGTCATTATTGTCTATGGTCATTGAGGTAAACGCTTCGTTGTAATTCGGGGAAGTAGTCCCAAAATTGAATATAATAAAAAAAAATTTAAGCCCCCCTAGGTGAAGTCGACCTTGTTAGGGTAGTAAGTCAGCCCAATCAATTTGTAAGGTCAGTCACTTGATAGGTATAAATATGGAGGTTCCTTCCCTCATTTATACACAAACTCACTCTCTCAAGTTCGGATGAGGAGAGAGAGAAGAAGAAGGAGGAGAGAGAGAGAGAAAGTTGTAGAAGACTTCTTATTCTTGGGTTTTTCCATCTTGTGATATTGTCTTAGTGACAGAACTATGTTGAGGAACTTTACAGGGTTTTATCATTTATGGTTTCCCCAAGGAAAATATTTGTGTCTTCTGTATCTGCTTTATCTTATGCATCATGTTTTGCTTGTTATTCTTTCAAATAAAGGTCATAATCAATTTGAATAATATTAGAAAAACTAACATGGTATCAAAGCCTCTCTTAAAAAAGGCACTCTGCAGTAGCGAAAGCTAGGGATTCCTATTTCAAGGTCTACTCTCCACATATCATCAAGAAACGAGGGCTAGGATAAATCGCCATAGGAGGGTGCATCTTTTGATGGAAGCAAAAACAAATTTAGAGAAGTTTCATTTTTTTACTATAGGACACTACGACACACCATGGGAAGAAACTAGGGCATCAATTTTTGGAGGATTCCCACAACATTTTTCAAAAAGGGACCTTACTGAGAAACTCGCCTCAAGGAGGTGCATCCTTCTATCCAAACATAATTCCAAAATTCAAAGTTTGGAAACTAGGGTTTCTCTAACAAACCCTAGGTCAACCAGCTCTGGAATGACGTCGAACAACTCAAATTGGTAAGATATAAATATACGCTATTTCCATTTGAGTCTCTTATTTCCAAATGAATCATCATACCCAACTTGAGGATAAGCTTGGGGGAGCTGACAACTTCTGAGAATTGAAGTACATGATCTCCCTGATCCTTTCAGAAAATGATTTGGATTAGTATACCAGTAAGAAAGTTACAGAACCAAAGGGAGATGAGGCTAAGGCTATCCATAAAAAGAACTTGGTCAAGGCTAAGAGAATCATTGCAGATTCTATCAAGGATCATCTCATCCCCCATGTGTCATCCTTGAAGACACCTACGTTAGTGTTTGATTCTTTGACGAAGCTGTTCGAAGGAGAGAACATCAACTAAAAGATGACATTAACAAGCCAACTAAAGAATGTGAAGATACAAAAATAAGAAACCATGCATTCCTACCTCACAAGGTTTTATCAAATCAATGAACAACTTGAAGCAATCAAAGAGAATGTAGAATAAGGAGAGATTGTTATGACCACCTTAAATGGTCTCCCTAGAATATAGGATTCATTCATTCAAGGAATATGTGCTAGAAGGAGGTTGATCAGTTTCAAGAAGACTTTGGGAAGAATGCATAGAAGAAGAAGCTTGACTCATAACAAGAAAATAGAATATGGGAGCAACTGAATATCAATCTCTCACAGCTCACACAAGGAGGTATCATCGAAAGAAGGATGATAACCATCACAAAAAAAGGGAGGACCATCATTATAGAAGACAAAATAAATTCAGAGTAAATCCTTCCAACATTCGATGCTACACTTGTAATGAGAAGGGACATTACTCCAGAGAAGGTCCCAGAAATAGGGGTTCCTTCAACAAGAAATCAAATAAGAAGAGACATCATGCTTACACCGTTGAAGATGATGAACGAACAATAAAGAGACTCGAAGTATAAAATGATTCTTCAAGTGATGAAGAATATGTCCTTATCTCAGCACTCACTGTCACTATCTCACACATGAGCAATGATTGGCTTGTAGATAGTGGGGAATCCAAACATATGACGTGATACAAAGAATCATTCATCAATATTTATGAGCATGAGTCACCTCACAAGGTGAAACTTGGGGATGATTATCAATACCCCATAAAAGGAAGTGGAGAAGCTTCCTACAAGCTATACTCCTAGAAATCGTTGAAGATGAAAGATGTGCTATATGTTCTAAGATTGAATAAGAATATTCTCTCCATATTTGCACTAGACACAAAGGGAATAATATTTGCATTCGTTTATCTTCAAGTCCTAATGTGGAGAATAGTAAAGACAATAGATGATGCCATAGTTATTGGAGAGAAAGAGAGAGACTTATACAAGTTGAAGGGACAACCTGAATAAACACCGGTTCATGATTCCATAGATCAAGGGAACTATGGCATAGAATTATTTCACATGTGCACTATAGAGAACTACTGATTACAAGCAAAGTATTTTTACAAATTCCAAAAATCCTGACAAAGAATGAATTCATTTGCAAGGGATGTGCACATGGGAAGAGCATAAATAAGACATTTCCCAGTAGTGAAAGCAAAGAAAAAGGAATACTGGATATAATCCACTAATATGTTTGCAGGACCATGTCATCCATATCACTAAGCAGGTATGTATATTATGTTTCCTTTATAGATGATTTCCCCCGCAAGAATTGGATATATTTATTAAAAGGGAAAAATGAAGTCTTCAACAAGTTCAAAGAATTCAAAGCCTTGGACGAAAACCACATTGAAAGGAAGATAATGAATCTGTGGTCAAATAATGGTGGAGAATTCACCTCAAAATAATTCAAGGAAATCTAGAGAGAATCTGGGATTAAGAGGGAGTTGATCACTCCATACAATCCTCAATATAATGGCGTTATAGAATGAAATAACATAACAATAATCGAGTCAATGAAAGCAATGCTACATTACTAGGATCTTTCGATGCATTTATGGGAATAGGAATCAAGGAAAATTGTGTATGTACAAAACCATACTCCTCACTGAGTACTTGACAACAAGATTCCTGAAGAGGCTTTCTCAGGAGAGAAACTAGAAATCATCCATTTCAGAATATTTGGATGCCTAGTGTACATACACATTCCAAAGGAAAAGAGGACCAAGATCGATCGTTAAGGTAGGAAGGGGATATTCATAGGATACAATGAAACTTCAAAATCCTACCAAATATACTTCGTAAGATTCAAGAAGATTGACATCAACAAAGATGTAACATTCGACAAAAAATCAGCATACTCTAGATCCAGAAAACTAACTATTGTAGATGTTGAAGAACCTAAAGCAACAAGAGTATCTAACATGGAAATAGAAGAAACAATTCTAGAAGACCATGAATATCACGACATGGCAGAACTACAAGAGCTTGTAGAACCAGCTCATGAGAATAACTCCCACAAGAGAAAATTAGCATGGGCACGGGAACTAATACAATATGCATAAAGGTATGGTGCTCCATATGTGATGCATGGAGAAAGAAAAAGGCCTAAACCATACATTGGCTATGTGGCACTACTATCTAACATCATTGACAAAGAACCTTCCAATTGCAAAGAGGATGTAGAAAATAAAAAATGGAAGGATGTCGTGATCATGGAGTACCATTCGATTGTGAAGAATGATGTCTAGGAGATAGTTCTGAGACCAAAAGGGAAGTCTATCATGACTTTGAAGTGGATCTAGAATATAAAGCATGATGTAGATGGTATCATTGAAAAACACAAGGCAAGGTTCATCGCGTGTGGATTCTCCAATAAAGAAGGCATAGACTACAAGGAGACATTTGCACATGTAGCGAGATACACTTCCGTCA
Organism: Pseudotsuga menziesii; assembly: GCA_001517045.1. NCBI lineage: Eukaryota > Viridiplantae > Streptophyta > Pinopsida > Pinales > Pinaceae > Pseudotsuga > Pseudotsuga menziesii. The sequence continues at coordinate 94,905 of LPNX010143147.1, read as the reverse complement.
CATATATACTTGCATTGGTTGCGGTAATGAAATGGAAGGTAAACCAAATGGACGTCAAGATATCATTCTTGAATGGTGTAGCTGAAGAGGAAGTGTATGTGGAGCAACCATTAGGATTTGAGACACATGTGTGCGAATTGAAGAAATCCTTGTACAAATTTAAACAGGAAACTAGGACATGGTATGATAGGATGGGAAAATTTCTTCTGATATTAGGATTTACTAAGAGTAAATCGGATTCCAAAATTTACTTCAACATTGAAGGCGCAAGACCGGTGATGCTCCTACTATATGTTGATGACCTATTTCTGACAGCAGAAGACAACTCATTGCAGATGCAAAGAGGAAGCTTTCCACTGAGTTTGAGATAAAATACATCGGGATGATAAACTATTTATTATACATGGAGGTGTGGATGAGTATGGATGGGATATTACTTGGTTAGGGAAAGTACGAAGTGGAGATTCTGAAGAGATTAAAAATGTTGGATTGCGACGCGATAACCACACCCATGGAATCGAACTTGAAGCTATGTGTAATGCTTCTTCAGAGATATTTGATGCCATATTGTATCATAAAATGATTTGTTCATTGATGTACCTAAAGAATATGAGACCAAACATATTCTTTCTTCTGAAGACCCTAAGCCATATTCTGATGGATCTGAGACATGTTCACCTAGTAGATGCAAAGAAGATATTGAGGTACATGAAGGGTACAGTTGATTATGGGCTCAAGTATGATGCAGATCATAAGATTGACCTGCATGGTTAGGTTGATTCATATTTGGAAGGAAACGCCACTGATAGGAAGAGAACTTCAGGATGTTGCTTTAGTTTGGGATCCGGTATGATCTCCTAGTTTAGCAAGAAGCAGTCATGCACGGCGCTAAGTAAAGACGAGGAAGAATATGTTGCAGCTTGTTGACTAGTTGTGAGTTAGTATGGATTTAGGATATATTATATGATTTGTTTGATCTCAAGTTAGAGGAAACTTGTATCTTTTGTGGAAACTAGAGTTGTGTGGAGTACTTGTCAGAGAATCCAATGTCACATGTGTTACGGAGAGAAATTCCTATGGCTTGGGGTACCACAACAGACGGCTTGACTCCAAAAATCAATCCTTTCCAATATGCAATAGAAATTAAATGTATAACACTAAAGGATCAGACCTAGTACCTTATTTGGGATGGTTGAAGTAGATCCCCGTTGATCTTTCCAATATTCAGCTTGAATTGATATATTACTTCCTCAACAACAAGTAAACAATACAAGCATTCTATATATCATGGTGTTAGATCTATTCTAGCATATATAATCAATAATGTAAAAGCATTTGACATAATCCAATGGATAAAATATTCATTCAAACACACATTATTGGGCAGGAAAAGATATTTCTATTAATATAAATCAGAGATTACAAGATACAGCCTCTGACGGCACGTCTGCAAACCGAAAAAATTGAATCCCCCACTTGGGCCTCCACCACTTCAATCCTCCATCTCTCGATAGCAAGCTCACAAGAAAAAGGCAAGCTTGGGAAGAACACAAAAGTGCTCCAAGGACAAAGGGATGCAGACTCAAGCATAAGTTCTGGAAACAATGGACTATAGTTTCTTTGCTCTCAATTCTCTCTTATGCCTTCAATGCACTAAGGGGTTCCTTGTATAGCTTTTCAAAGGGGTAATGAAAGGTCGAATCCGAGCGATCTCAAGGAATAGGGAAGGCCAGGAGTCAAATGAGTCGGATCCATGTCAAGGAAAACTCCAAAAAGATTTGGATTATGCACACATCCCGATGTACGCGGTTTTAGTGGTCAAACCTACGTATATACGCGCTTATAGGTTTAAAATTCGCGTGTATAATTTTTCATATGTTTTTAGGGATGATCAAGGAAACATCAAAGGACAAAAAATGGTCCATGGGGTCTAATGAGTCTGCAGCAGGACAGGGGAAGGCCATACAAAGTGTGATTCACCTGGAGTGGTGAAATCAGCTATAACAGATGCCCCCTAATGTGTGAGGTCAGAGGGGTCATACGATGGCTGAAATACATTATAATTCCATCCCAGAAGTGGAGTGATGAAGGATCCCAAATGGAAGACCAGCCACCCAATCAACATAGTACAATAATACAACTCTGCATATAACTGCAAATACATATAGTAGTCTCGGATACATAAGAGTACAATGGCCATGAATAGGCATGATACATGATATCACATATGTGGTCATAGCCACGTACAATATACATATATTAGAATCTCCATGATGAATATATACATAGAACCATGATCTCCATAATGGTTGAAGATATAACAGATCAAGATCTCCATAGTGGCTGGAAATATCTAACATATACTGGAATCAAGTCACGAGAGCTGAAATCTCATGAACACTGGCATGATCAAGAAGGTAGCATATAAGAGATGCCACCAATCTAGAAAGTCTTCTACACAAACTGCTACGAGTACATGTCCTACTATGCGAATAGAGGTGTCGAGGTCGAACATAGTAGTTCATCATTTGATTACCGGTCATTAATGTATACCGTTAACAAACACGAGATCTCCCACCAATAATGAAAATGGGAATCAAGGTACTAGAGTGCAAACTAACAAGTGTGAATAAATGTGTTGAGGTCAAACACTTGAGAGGATCCATTGATTAGGGGACATTAATGTATTCCCAAGAACTATCGATGGTGAGAGAACCTGCCACTGATGACTGCAAGTCTCAAGGAACTCAAAATGACTCTAGATTCCAATCCCAGAATAAATGATCTGAAGTCGATGGGATGAAATCCGCTGGAAGGAGGGCATTAAGGCATCCCCCATCATCCAACATGAGGTACTCAACAAAGATGTATAATGTGGAAGGACTTTATCATAAGGTGCACAAACCAGTAACTGTACCGGGAATGGTCAACATGCAAAGTCAATATAACTGAGGAATGGCTGACTCAGGCTTCAACTTCCTTCGAACAAGAGCATAACGGCATATGGTGACTAAATGAAGGAAGCATAGACTCAATATACAAACTGGTACATCTCTATGACACAGGAGGCATCAACAGAGGCTCCATAGGGACTGGAAGCTTAACCAGTCGGTGGAGATAAACTCAGATAAATGAGTACAGCTCCTAAAGTCAAACTATAACCCAACCAATAAATGTGATATACAGTGCTCTGTTCGAAGGTGACACGACTCCACAGCTTCCATAGATAACATATTTCCTTGTCCGGATTTTTGGTTTTTTAATTTTTTTTTGGACTTTTTCAATTATTTAAAAAGCTTGAAAAAAGAATAAAATAGCTTTATAGTTACAAACTAGGAGGAGACGAGTGTCATAAGGGAAAACAAGCTAGTTCCAAGTAGTGGAACATACCTATGCTTAATGCAAGGATACATGTGTAGGATATCGACACTCGGGGGAAGATCCCCTCCCGGTAAAAAGGAAATCAAGCTGCGAAGGATATCAAAAATGGCTCTACATGGCTAGACATGAGACAAGCTCGGGCTATATGGCTGAAACGTAATGTCATGGGAGCCGGCATAAAGCTCAATAAGAAAGGCAAAGCTCATGATAATGCATTCACAACTTGACATTAGGGAGTCCTGAGGGAAATAGGCCAGCAAAAGATCAAGAGGAGTATGAGTATGATTTGTTTGATCTCGAGTTAGAGGCAACTTGTATCTTTTGTGGCAACTAGAGTTGTGTGAAGTACTTGTCAGAGAATCCAATGTTACATGACAAGTCAAATCATATTGAGATCAACTATCATTATATCCGGCACATATCTGGGATATGGTGTAGAGAGGAGCAGTGAAGCTCCATTACGTGGAAATGGATGATCAAATAGCGGATGTGTTAACCAAGCCGTTAGCTAGAGTGAAGTTCAAATACTTCAGAGAGGGACTTGGCATTCTCCAGATTGAGCTCCCTAGAAAGAGGGAGTGGCGAGCTCTTACATGGTGGTAGATGCAAGTTTTTCTCAGAGGGAATCAGTCCTAGCATGCTCCCATGATAGAGATGGTGAGAAGATCAGAATATGCAAATGCACTAGAACAAGATCTCACATGGGAATGTATACAAGTTGTCCCCAGATGTAATGAGTTTTGGTGTAATACGTAGGTTGTCCTGGGACGTAATTGGTCATGTTAGGTCGTCTTTGGATGTAATCAATCCTAGCGTGGTATGTAGGTTTTCCTTATATTTAATGAGTCTTGGAAGGTCATGTTTGGATGTAATTAGTCTTGGTGTGGTACGCAGGTTTTCCTTATATGTAATGAGTCCTTGAAATTGTCCTTAGATATAATGAGTCCTGGTGTTGTACACAGGTTGTCCTTGGATGTAATCATTCATTATGTTGTCCCATGTTGGAGATGATGAGAGTTCACAAGGAACTTGGGGTGCTCTTGGGAGGTTCTCACATAGTGGTAGACATAGGTCATCGTTGAGACAAAATGAGTCCTGGTGTGATCCTATTTTTGTAGAACACACGTTGACTGTGGAGAGACATAATGCACTTGGTGTGCTTCTAAAATATTCTCGCATAATGGTAGAAAAAGTTTTTCATTGAGACATAATGAGTCCTAGCATGCTCCTGTGTTGGTAGAACGTAGGTGGTATGTGGTATGCATATGGGTTTTGCTCCATGTGTGATGATGGGATGATCCATATACGACGATATGATGGTAGGATATGTAGGTGATTACAGTGGAAATGTAATGTATGGTCATTTGTTGTACCTACATGGTGGATTTCTCATTGATATGATGAAGACCTAGATGAGGACTAGGCCTACACCCAACATGAAACATGATTGGATCTTTACAAACGTCCTATGATGGATAGAAAAACATATGTCACTATTCAATGATCAATAAGATGACAACTATGAAAACAACAAATATGATGATTCGGCTATGATGATGTGACTAGATTTGTTGATGACTGCGGCGAGAGAATACCTTCCTAGTTAAGAGGGACTGTTGTTGTAAATGTAGCTTCGGAAGATAAACTGATGTATATTATTATTGTATATTGTTGTACCCCCATTAGAGATGTGTTTTCCTCCTTTTGGGATTCCATTATTGTCTATAGTCATTGAAGTAAACCCTTTGGTGTAAGTCGGGGAAGTAGTCCCAAAATTGAATATATTAAAATGTATTTTTAATTCCCCATAGGTGAATTCATCCCTGTTATTGTAAGAAGTTGACCCATTCAAGTTTTAAGGTCAGTCACTTGATAAGTATAAATAGGGAGGCACCCTCTATCATTTATACATGCCCTCACTCACTCAAGTTCGCATGAGGAGAGAGAGAGAGTTGTAGAAGACTTCTTACTCTTGGGTTTTTACATCTTGTGATATTGTATTAGTGATGGAACTATTCTAAGGAAGTTTGCAGGGTTTTATCCTTTATGGTTTCCCCGAGGAAAATCTTTGTGTTTAGGGTGTCTTTTCTATCGTATGTATCTTGCTATGATTTTTATTCTTTCAAATAAATATCCTAATCAATTTGAATAAGATTATAAAAACTAACATCTACAACATTGTTCATAGAGTCTACCTTCTCCATCAACACTTTATGGTTCTCCACCATTTGTCTCAAAAAATGCTATTGTACATAAATATGATTTGTATTTGAGTAATATGATGGGTTATTTTCCAGGAAGATTGCACTATGACTATCATAATCCAATCTAAAAGAATTATAACCAAACCAGAACTATGAACATAATTTTTGTAACTTCCTTGACCACCTCTAGTGTCTTTTTAAGTGCATTAGACTCTTCCTTTGACCCTGATACAAAACTTCTTGCTACAGATTATTTCTGCAACTTTCCCAATAGATCAATTCAACCAATGAAAGGCATTATTCTAGATCATACTAACAAAATTTTCCCAAATAGTCCATTTTGATTGTTTAATTCTTGTGTCAAAATAACCTGCACATTAAACTTTGTTAATTATCATTTTAATTGAGTTTAGAACTGATTCCAACCATCTAATTCATTAATTCTTCCCTCATACTCTTTAAACACAGTTACATAGTTAATTAATTCCTTAATCTTTCCAATTGACTCCTTAATCAAATTTATAATTGATCCTGATTACTTAATTTGTCCTAATGACTAAATCCAAAATCCTTGATGTAATCCAGTGTTTAATCAAGCTTCCCTACATTTCTCTTTCGACTTTGATCATTCTGACGTTCATACAGTTCAGAGTAAGAAGTTGGAACTACCAAACTGACTTCAGCAAAATCCATTCTGACTTCCACATTTTGCATTTCATATACTTCGGAATCAGAAGTTGACACTGCAAACCAATTTCTACGAAATTCATTTCTGACTTTTGCATTCCACATTTTGTATAGTAAAAAATCGAAAGTCATCACTTATGCATCCATACTTTTGCATCCTTCCATTGGAATATCATCTTCCCAACGTCGGGGGTCATAAGTCAGTGCAACACCATGACTTCCAACAATATCATTCCTGAATCCCAAATTATGACATCGGCACACCACTTCCTCTCCAACATTGGAGTCAGAAGTCAATATGGAATAACAAATTTCAACAATCCCCCGCCTACTTCTACATTTCGATGTTGGTACTTTTCCTTTTTAACATCAAAGTAAAAATTCGGCACATTTCCACAACCTTTAACAATTTAACTTCTAACTTCCTCATTCCAATGTCAGAACTTTACCTTATCAATGTCAAGAGTTGGAATTCGGCATGGAAAATCAAGTTGTAGCATTTTACTTTTCGAATTCCTCCTTTCGACGTCAGCACGTCACCTTCCATACATTGCGAGTTAGAAGTTGGAGCCGACTCCTTTGCCTAATGATCGATGAATCTTGATTAACCCTAACAAAATGTTTGATGGCCGAGATTTCTCCAATGTTCACACGACAAAACTTAGTCGATTTTTCCACCTTTTCCCACATCTTTTTCTCTGTAAATTTATCTGTGGGAACTTATTGGATTTCTTACAATTTGGATACAAAATTCATTGGCTCAATCAACACATGGTTGAGATTATTCGAGCATTAAAATTTCGGTGCAAATTATCATCATTAAACCCTTCCAGAAACATGATTAGAGCATGATTATAAGCTTATGATATTCATATTACAACTGCATAAACATAAAGGAAATTGCAAATACCGTGCACATCAAGGATTTAAATGCTTCATTTATGCAATTGGTGCAGAAATAAGCATGATAAGGTACATGCATCCATTCCATACATTCTAATGCAATTGCATAGGGATACTCATCCCTAAGAACACATATTCAAACATTGAATTCCACTAAGACTTATGCAACTGAAATGAAATAAAAACAACATAATATATAGGAAAACTACACAACACTTCGCATACACCAGATTTTCCATCATGGACATAATGAAAAAGGTTCCATGCTTCGTTTATGCCTATTACACTTTCATATAGATTGCAAAACATACACAATTATCAATTGACATAAAAAATCACGAGTCTAACTGAGTTACAACACAATTGCATGCATAAATACAATAACCCATACGTACATGTATGCAACTCATCTCAAGAAAAGGAAAAACAACTTAATGAACAATTCAAGCTATAATTTCATATAACTCAACCATGAATAATCATTCATTTATCACATAACCATTCTGGGAATCCATACAGAATAACACGTATCTTTTATATTGTAAACAATCCAAGCCACTGGCTATGTGGGTGCAACTTTCTACCCAACTGTCAAATGTCTATGCTTGGCCTATGTTCTTTTGACACTTAGAGACTACACCTGAGTTGGGATACACTACCCATAAAGGAATATTTCAGGCTCACTCATAAGAATTCACACAAACCTTAGGATAAGCAAACACTTATTTGGATTTATCAAGCCAATAGACAAGTAATTACAACTTTGTCAAACCAATATCCTTATCCATGAAACTATAACATCTTAGTGGGTTCATCCATCCTTAACACCTCCTTCTCCTCCACACACAATTGAGCAAGGTTCCCTTCTCTTCCTCCCCAGTCCCTCAGGTATTTCCTTCCATCAATCACTATCCAGGGAAGGTATAGAAGGTCCACACTGCAGAACTGGTAGATATATGGGTTCTCACTAAGACACTTAACAACAATAGGACACACCCCACACCCCCTCACATCTCTCTAGTGGGTAACATATCCCCCATCATTCATGTCACACCCATATCTAGCCTTGGATATTTTATTAACATTTTACTTTTATTTACATAATTTTACATCCTCCATGGATTACTATCACATGGCCTATCAAAATTAGTCTACTTACATTTATAAACAAGTCATTCACTAATGAGGCCTTTGCCTTGAGCTACATGTTAGGAATTATACATCAAATATACAAAACATTTAGATAATAAGCCAATACATACAACAGGGGTCAACTAGGATTATCAAAATATATGCAATCAAAGAACTTACTGGCATGCATGAGTAGCTTCCATGTATTCAACCTCAATAGTCGACAATGGAATGATTAATTGTCTTGTACTTATCAAACTAAATGCTCTGGCTAATAACTTGAACTCATACTTGTTGGTTGAATATATGTGGTCGATATCTCTAGATCCTAGTTAAAATAAAAAAATCCATGTACATTGATTTATTTTATGTAAATCCATCGTTCCATGCAAATACCTGAATATTCTATTGACTATAGTCCAATGCTCTTTTCTAGGTGTCGACATATACTTGATCAATACTCCCACTGCATGAACAATATCCAATTGAGTATAGACTATCATACTACCTACAACACTAGCATGGGGAACATGTGACATGTACTCTATTTCTTCTTATTTCTTAGCACACTATTCAACAAATAGCTTAACTCCCTCAAGAATAGGAACCTTGACCAATCTACACTCTTTCATGTTGAAACATTTCAGTTTTGTCCCAACATATTAACTCTTATTTAACTAGATCCTTTTACCTACTCGGTCTCTCTTTATTTCCATTCCAAGAATAAAAATTTTTGCTCTAAGATCTTTCGTGTTGAACCTGGAGGACAACTGCAGTTTTACCTTCTTAATTAGATCCATGTTATTTTCAATTGACGACATGTCGCCGATATACAAAACTATGTGTTAGCTCTCCAGGAAACTCCTCTAGGTTGCAACTCAAGGATGCTTGGTAACTTCAATATTTTTAATGGTTTTCTCAATGGATCAAGTCAGATGATTAATAATACCTCACTCACTCAAGAAATGCATAATACTCAATCAAATAGATAAGGATTGTAACTATTAATGTTCCAAGGGTTTGTATCAAAGGTGAATAAATGAAGAACTCACTATGCTGGCAGATTCATATATAAGGCACTCACATATGAATGGATAATCATAACAAGGAAAGATACTTGTAATTCAACTCATCAACACAGAGATAGGATGACAACTATCTGGTATTAGAAAAAGAAGAATAAACCTGAATCAAACATCCAAGCACAAGCACAGAACGGAAAAGAGATGGAACCTGAACATATAATGGCAAAAGAGCTTATATTAAATGATGAAGCACATGAGAAGCTTGAATACAATACATGTCTAACAATCTTTGAATTTGAAACCTTAATTCAACATTAGTCACAAGATTTATAGCCTTTACAAAATTATTTTAGATCCTGAAAAGTTGGATTGAATTTACTAAAAATAGATAACATAACTGTTTTTGCAAAAATTAGGTAAAAAACCCTAACTTAAGTGCTAATCTATCTAACTCTAATACTTGTTCACTCCTTGAACTCTTTAATAACTATAGTGATCACTGAAGTATAACTAGGCCCTGTTATCTGACAGATAAGTCACAGTTTGTCAAAAAGTAGGTAGGGTTTGTGACCCATTTCACCTCGCTAGCACCGTCAAAACTGGAACAAACCCAATCTAGTGGTGCCTTTAATTAATATTCGACTTCATAACTCATCTCTGAGGTGTTTGTATCGATCAAAATTGGTTCTATGTGGAATAATATTTTTCTGCAATGTTATATTCTTTCGATGGCTAAGAAAACAAAATTCTGGGTCTGTAAGCTGCCAAAGCTCTGCTTTCGGTGGCTAATGAACAGCTGCTGCGTTCGCCTAAGCCACCGAAAGCTCTGTTTCTACAAAATTTAATTAGTCTTTTAGTCACCCTTTTACAGCTTTAATTTTGACCTTATAGCACTTCTTCAACCTGCATAGGGTTTGGAATAGCAGCAGCATCATGGGATGCCTCCAGATCCTGAAGGCTTACTGCTGCCTCTGGTAGGGTTTCCAATGCAAGGTGAGCTTGAGAGTTAGGGTTTGAACTCTTCATATACAACCTTGAAATCCTGATCTTCAAAATCTTCAAAATCTGTATCAAATCTTCATGGATTGATAGATGAGGTCGAAAATGCCACCTAGAGGATTGACAGGTCATCTTTTGCCCCAAAAAATTGGCCAAACTGCTGAAAACTATGGCTCAGAGATGGATTTGTTTCTCCAAATATGTGATACCTGTGTATAAATGGAAAGAGGTTTTTGTATATTGGTTTCTTTTGAGAAAAAACCTCTCTCAGTTTTTTGAAATTCGTTTTTGTTTTCCCGAGATCTGTATTTCAAAAACATGTTTCAAAAAGGGAAATTTTGAGATCCGAATTAGGGATCAGAGATGGATTCGATTCTCCCAATATGCAACACCTATAGAAAAACTGAGAGAGGTTATTGTTCTTTGACATGTTAGGAACAAAAAAATCTGATATTTTTGTAAAATTATTTTGTAGTCGTCTAGAATCATCCTTTTAAAATGATGACTTTTCAGAGTAAAAACACCAATTTCAGTGGCTTGGAGCGCCCTGAAATTTTGATCTTAGCTGCAGAAAGTCCACTTTTGGTGGCTTAGAGACCATTTTGAAACAACGCTTAGCCACGGAAACCTATGTTTTGAGTTTTATGAAATAAATAATAACTCGAAAGTTTCTTTAAAAACATTTACATGTTAGAACTCATTAAAATGAGCCTGAAAAAATTTAATAAAGTTTTTTTTCTAATGACTTCCTACCTCTTAATAAAATAAATTTGACTAATTTTTTTGAGGAGATAACACTATGCATCAAATTTATTACTAACTTTATTTCCATAAACATAGTGATCATACCAACTTTTCACAAAATCCTCCTACTAAATATACATGTCAAACTTATGATACCACCTCTTGGGCAATTGTTTCAGAATGTAGAGAGACATCTTGAGCTTGTAGACTAACTCCTTTTTCTCCTTCCATAGTAAAACCTTCATGTTGTTTCATATACATTTCTTCTTCAAGATAACCACGAATAAATCTTGTCTTTACCTCCATTTTTCTTTATCAAGATGAAATGTTGTAGCTAAATATATTAGTACCCTTATGGAATTTTTCTTAGCATTAGGAGAGAAAATATCACCAAAGTAGAATCCCTTGAATTGGGAATATCCTTTTTCTACTAACCGATCCTTGTACTTCTTGACCTATCCTTCTACATTAATTTTTTCCTTAAACACCCACTTATTGCTGATGGTTTTCCTTCCATTTGGTAATGCAACTAGATCTAACATTTCATTCTTTCTCAAGGATCCCATTTCCTCTTCCACGGCCCTTTTCCATCATTTACCCTCTGTCGAGTTGATCGCTTCCTTTACCAACCTAGGATCATCTTCTATGGTATATAATGAAAAATTAGAGTGAAATTCAAGTGGACTAAACCTTTTTTGTTGTTTCCTTTCTTGATCAAAACTCTTGATTTCTTGAGTCTACTATTCCACCTCTTCTTCGGATTCAATCAGCTAACCTATATCCATACTTTTTTCATTCATTTGAAACTCTTTATTTTCTAATAAATTTTCTCTTTTAATCTCTTCATCCATGGAAGTATCTTTGACTTCTCTAAATATCGCATCTCTAATATAATTTTCCTTCCTTGTGATTGGATTTCACATTTTATACACATTCAGTCCATCCTTGTATCTAATGAAGATGCATTTTCCAACCTTGTGGTTGAGCTTTCTTCTTTTCTCCTTTGGGATATGCATAAATCCATCACACCCAAAAAAATTCAGATGTATAAGAGAGTTATTTTTACCAAACCATGCCTCATATCAATTCTTGTCAACCAGATTCATCAATGGTGACATATTCACCAAGTAACATGACATGTTAAGAACCTCTTCTTAGAATTATTGTGAAATTCTTGCACCACTGAGAATTCATGACTTTATCCGTCATTTTTCTGTTCATCCTTATAACAACTCTATTTTATTGAGGCATGACATATGGAGTTGTGTTTTGTTGAGTTATATCTTGTTGTACAAAACTAGCCAAACGCCTTCCCACAAAATTCTCCTCCATTACTAGTTCTTGGCACCTTCATAGAATGAAGACCTTTCTCATTAATATGTTGCGTTTATTAATTCCACAACGTGGTTGATTAAACTAGAAAATAATATATTCCATCATATTCATGACATGCTACAGTAGCACAAATGTCTATGTTTGTTCTTCCCAATATCTTGTATAGGTTTCCAATATGAACTTTTCTCATTAGTACGATTGCTCCTTGCACCATATTGCATGTATCATTTTCAAATACATAGTGCAGAATGTCATTCCTCATCTTAATAAATGAGTGTTGGAATTAATATATATACTGAGAGGGGGGTGAATCAGTATATAGTGCAGATTATACTCTTTTACACTTATTAAAATGTTCTTTAAAAAACTTTCTGCCAAAAACGGTAATGGACACAATTGTGCACAAATTATGTAAAATAACTCTCTCTCTCTCTCTCTCTCTCTCTCTATATATATATATATATATATTACATGGATAGGAGACACCAATCTGCAATTGTGAGCACCAACTTGCTGACTCCTGGAACCAACCTGAATGTATAAAAGTCCTTTTTTGCACAAGAAACCACTCACAATGTTCAAGCACCAAACTGATTGAATATTCTAATCTCCTATTTGTGTTCTTCAGCTCCAATTGAATGGAAGCACTAACTCCCAATTTTATTTTCTAGCACCAACTAGAAGGAACTCCCTATTATATTCTCTAGCACAAAATGGAAGGAAGGTACAATTCCCTTTCCTTTCCCATTCCTACCTCCCTGAGATGAATATGTGTGTTGGCACGAACTGAGATCTACGCCTATCTTATCTACAATTTTCATCTTCTCTGATCCGTGTCTTCTCTAATATGTGTCTTCACCGTTTGTAATATGTGTCTTAATGGTCTGTGATATGTGACAAAGTCTACTACATCATCAACACTTTAGTACTTTTACGATTTTCTATTGAAATTTACTTTACAACACTCTGTTATATTTTTGTCATTTAAGCAATATGATCTTAGGATCTTATATGAGAGAATGGCATGCACAACAATAATCACAAGAGACAAGAGACACAAATATTTTCCTCAGGGAAACAATAAAGGAGAAAACCACGCAACTTCCTTAGATATAGAATGAGCACCAATGGGAGCAGTAAAACCCAAAGACAGAAATAGTATCTCCAACAGATGTTCTCTCTCTCACTTGTGTGAGAACTTCCTCTCTCACTCATGCACCCCAGTTCAGTGAGTGTGTATGTGTAACAAATAGAGAGTCTCACTCTCTATTTATACTAGTTTTTTACTTGACAATTACTTACTAGAGACGACATCTCTAGGAGAGTCTAATAACCCTAGTGCCCCTCAACTATGGGGACTTTGTGCCCCTGATCAACAAGGAGGATTAACCTCAACTCAATTGTGGGGACTATTGTCCCGACTTACAATGTAGGGTTAACCTCATTGAATTTATATGACTTTGTTACATTAATGATTCTCCCGATAGGAACATCGGGGACCAATCAAATACAATATATGAAATACATAAGTGAATGCATTCCGAAGTTACAAATACATCAACACTCCCTCTTAACTAGGAAGGTATTCTATTGACACAATTCATCAACACAAGTCTTCTTCTCTGAATCATTATCAAAGCTGGATCATCACTGGATCATCATCAAAGATAGATCATCACTATATCATCATCAAAGTTGGATCACCACTAGATCATCATCAAAGCTATATCATCACTGGATCATCATCATTATCGCTGCTTCCAATATCTCGATTAAATGGTGCTATCTCTCAATTCTACTCATCATGGGAAGTTCTACAAAGCCAGCCCCTTTTCATGTTTGTTGTAGGCCTAGCCTCCATGTAGGTCTTCTTCTTCTTTAGCACTTATATCTGACCATGTGAGGAACACATCCTAGATCCATGTCAGAAAGGACCGCCCAACACTCACATCCGACCATGAGGAGGAACACATCCTGCATCCATGACAGAAAGGCCCAGCACTCACATCTTACCATAGGAGGAACCAATCCTGCATCTATGTCAGAAAGGCTTTGCACTTACATCTGACCATGAGAGGAAAACATCTAGCATTCATGTCAGAAGGGCTCTGCACTTACATATGACCATGAGAGGAACACATCCAATATTCATGTCAGAAAGGCCCAGCACTCACATCTGACCATGAGAGGAACACATCCAACATTCATGTCAGAAAGGCTCTGCACTTACATATGACCATGAGAGAAACACATCCAGCATTTAGGTCAGAAAGGCTCTGCACTTACATTTGACCATGAGAGGAACACATCTAGCATTCATGTCAGAGAGGCTCTGCACTTATATCTGACCATGAGAGGAACACATCCAACATTCATGTCAGAAAGCCTCTGCACTTACATCTGACCATGAGAGGAGCACATCCAACATTCATGTCAGAAAGGCTCTACACTTACATCTGACCATGGGAGGAACACATCCACCATCCATGTCAGAAGGGCTATGCACTTGCATCTGACCATGGGAGGAACACATCCACCATCCATGTCAGAAGGGATCATGGAATCATCACTTCCCTTTGGAAAGAACCTTGATCAGGAGAACACCGAGCTTCTCCCTGAAGTACTCAAACTTCACTCTAACCATTTCTAGCATAGAATCACATCAGGGCTGATTACGTCCAAGGATAACCTGCGAGCTTCTCCAAAACCGATTACATCCAAGGACACCCTACATGACCATTTACGTCTAAGAAACCTATGAGCTTCACCAAATATTTTATGCTCAGACAACCTGTCTAACCGGCTATGCTAAAACTCCCTCTTTCGAGAGATCTCGATCTAGATCACATACTAGAGCTTCACTGCTCCTCTCTACATCATACAAAAAATGCAAGTGGCAACATATTTTTCCTTGGTTGTACTCAGTGCCATACATGAATCCTTCCTTCTAAACCAAGAGATCACACTTGATCCCATACTGAAGCAGCACCCCAAATTTCTCTTCCTATCAATGGCATTGCCTGTCCTATCCGAATCCACATAACCCTCGAGGTTAATATTCTGATTCGCTTCATTTTTGAGCCCATAGTCAACTGTACCCTTTAGGCACATCACTGCATGCTTTGCAACCATCAGGTGAACATGTCTCGTATCTGTCAGGGACATCGATTTGTTCACAACAAATCAAGTATCTAGTCTCATATTCGTTAGGTACATCAAGGACCCAATCATCTGACGATACATCGTAGCATCAACTGACTCTAATGAAGTATCACTCAATAGCTTCAGGTTCAATGCCATAGGTGTGGCCATGGCCTTGTAGTCCATTGTCCCGAACCTCTTCAGGATATCCAATGCATACTTCCCTTTTCCAAAGGGGATTCCATCCTCACTCTTCCACACATCCATGCCTAGAAGTAGTGCATCCTATCCAAGTCCTTCATCTCAAACTCAGAAGCAAGTCTCCTTCTTGCAATTTTAATGAGTTCCTCTTTTCTATCTAGAACAAGTCATCGACATATAACAGGAGCATCACGGGTCTTCCACCTTCAACCTTGAAGCAAAGGTTGGAATCCTCTTTACTCTTAGTAAATCCTAGAGCCATAAGTAAGTTGTCCATCGTGCCATACCATGTCGAATCTCAGGATCTTCTATATTCACTCCCTCTGAAGTGGAACATCATTCTCCCTCTGCCTTTCGTACTATATGCATTAACACATTCTATACTGGAGTGACAAGTAGCTTCCTCTGCTACTAATATTCTATGTATCCATCTAGGGTCACTAGATACAAACGTTCTCCTCGCACCCATCTATGATATTGTCATCCTCTATAGGAATTCATCTTCAACTTTGCAGCGAAGGTTAAGATCTTCATCACTCTGAGTGATATTCAAGCTCCTCATGCACGTGTTATCCCATGGGTGACTTCTGAGCTCGTACAAGGCATTCTTTCATTTCCACACATAATTATGCTTGTCATGTGTCTTTCTAGTGGCTGCAAATGTCTCTTCGTAGTCTATTCCTTCTTTCCGTGAGAAGCCTCGTGCTACGAATCTTGCCTTGTATCCCACGATGTTTCCATCTACTGCATGATGGTGTTGGGAAATAGGGCAAACCCGGGTTTAATCCTTTAATGTCGCACCAACAAAAGACCCACAGTGTTAGCCCTTTCGGCAACAACCTGCGCGCAGGTTGCAGTCTCACCCGAAACAGCTATGGGGTGCCGCAGAATCAGGTTTCTGCAAGCAGAGAGGGGGATTATTGTACCTTAGCCTTTTAATAACCTTATTAACCAATAATTGTAGAGCTTTACCATTCATTCAAATACAACTTCGCAGATAAATAAACAGTCGTGACTTGCTCAACCCACTACAGGGAATTCACAGCGAAGATAAATATTAGCAGTGATCTAACTTATCAGATGTATACAGTTATTAATGCATAAAAGACAATAGAAACAGAAACAGCACAAGAAACCACAACACTGGATATAACGTGGTTCACCCCCAATGTAGGGGTTACGTCCACAAACTGTGTTTTAATCAACTTGCTGCAAAACCACAGTTTGATCTGCGCACTCAGCTGCAGATCTCTTCAGTCCTTAAAAAGCCGCGCACACAGCAGCAGGCCCCTACGCACACAGCTGCAGGTCTTTCATCAATCTTCTTTACAAAAACCCTCTGCACACATAGTTGCAGAGGTCGTCCACGCACATAGCTGGGACTTAACCTTTCCTTACAAAATCAACCTTAGCTTCGCCTTAAGCTTTCTTACATCATAAAACCTAACCCATCTTCTTTACACAAGCGCTTATTTATACTGCGCATTTTTACAAAACCATGGTCTTAAACCATGGGCACCCAAAACCCTAAACCCTAGATTTCAACCAAGGGTTTATTACAAAAAAGGAGTTTTAACTTCCCCCAACACCCCTAACACTGTTTTGACCCATAGCTCCACTTACAAACTTTCTGATTAACTGCGGAGTTACCCAAACATGGAGTATGCGTCCCAACAAGCCCCTAAGACTCACTAGTGGCCCGTCCCGGGACACTCTTCAGTTTCTCTGGTGACAGAATTCCACTGACGAAGCATAGTGTACTGCTTGCTGAAGCTCTCCATGCTGCGGCCGGCTTCCTACTTCTGTCCTTTGCAGAAGTTTTGCTGATGAAAGCCATTGCGATCCACCTGCAACACCATCCTTTACTCCAATTGCTGATGCCTGACCATCCACAACTTTGGGGTCCCCTGGGATTGCGTGTCCCACTGCAGAAGGAATATAGCTGCCATGGTTCTGCTACGCCGAAAGATTGCATGGAGGGATTCCCCAGAGTCTTTCTACGAGGCATCATGCCCTTTGCTGCTCTACGTTAGAGCAAACTCCTGTCCATCTTTGCAAATTTAGAGCAAACTCCTGCCTGTCGATGTACTTAGCCAAGTAGGGCTGTACTGGCGGAGTACTCAGAAGGTGCTGCAAACCTCTGTCCCTTACTTCTTGTACTAACTCCTGAACTTTACAGTCGTTCGACATGGTTCGGGCTGAATATCTCACAGATTTACTTAAGACAGACGACACAGGTCGAGATGGCTTCTTATAGAATCCCGAGGCGGAATTTGTCATCATGGTGTAGTAATGACGCGAAATCTGATGAAGTACCAGAAATCTTCTCCGCACAGCGCTGGATTTTCCCAAAATCTCATTATGACAGGTAATGAGAGCAGCTCTCGTGCTAGCGCCACCGAATGCAGTACATCCCATCCGTCACATTTTGGGCTGCGACACACCTTGACAACCTTCGACTTCGACACAGTCTGACCCTGCAACCTATGACCAACCTGTAGCTTCGCATCCTTTAGACAAAACAGACTAGGAGAATCCATAATTCTACGAGCATCTTCACTTATTTTCTTGGTGCTACCTCCTATTCTGAGTATCTGGCCTGTCCGTGTAGTTTTTTTAAGCGGCTCCCATTTATCATAGAGGGAAAGAGTTCACCATTTAACTTAGCTAGCTGGACTGCGTCCCCATCAGTAACTTTCTGTACTACATACGGTCCTTTCCAATGTGTCTTAAAATTTCCTGGGAACTTCATGAATTTGCTGTCATAAAGGAGCACAAGATCACTCTGCTGAAAGTGTTTCTTCTTGATGTGTCTGTCATGCCATGCTTTTTCTCGAGCTTTCTGCACCTGTTGTTGGAAGCCCGTGACAAATATATCCTCTTCTAGTTCTAATATCTGTTTTAGTCTCTCTGTGATTATGGCTGGGTCATCCTTGTCGGTGAAAGCAGATATCCAGAGGCTGGGAACAATGTATTCCATGGGCATGACAGCTTCTTGCCCATAAACTAGTCGAAAGGGTGTATGGCCTGTCAACTTTTTGCAAGTAGTTCTGTAAGCCCATAATACTGCTGGAATTCGAAGATACCAATCATTCCTGTTAGCGTTACAAACCTTTGTCAAGGCATGCTCAAGGATTTTGTTAAAAGCTTCGACAGTCCCGTTTGCTTGTGGGTGATATGCAGTACTCTTTTGGTGATACACCTGAAATTCTTCAGTCAATACTTCGATAGTCCTGTTCAAGAAATGTGACCCCTGATCACTCATAAGAACTTTGGGACACCCAAATCTGGATAAAATGTTATCGAAGATGAACTTCGTAGCAGTAGCAGCGCTACAGGTCTTGACTGGCTGAGCTTCGGCCCAACGGGTAAGATAATCAGTTGCTGTAATGATGTATCTGGCTCCTGATGTTTTCGCAGGGGGGTTGATAGGACCAACAAAGTCAATGGCCCATTTGTCGAAGGCTTGTAATGTTACTTGTGGAGCTAGGGGCATTTCAAACCTCCTAGATGGTTTACCTGTCCTCTAACAGATGTCGCAGCTGTGGCAATATTCTCTTGCATCTTTGTGAAGTGTGGGCCACCATAAGCCGGCTGTCAAAATCTTCTGCGCTGTGGCTTTTCCTGCATAGTGACCTCCTGCTGCACCAGAGTGTGCTTCAGCCAATATTAGAGGTTTTTCGTGTTCCAAAACACATCTGCGCAGTATCTCATCTGGTCCCATTTTATACAGCTGTCTTGCTATTAAAGTGAAGTCTGCGGCTCGAACCACCAACTGCTTCTTTTGCTGTGTGGTCATCTCTGGAGGGGGGATACCTGTGGACAAATACTGAACAATATCCTGGAAATATTCATCAACTATCTGGATAGCAAATAATTGTGCATCGGGGAGGCCTTCATCCAAATTGGTAGGTTCTTTGCCTGACTCGAGCCTCGACAAGTGGTCAGGTCCTAGGTTAAGTCTTCCAGGCTTAACAATGATCTCAAAATCATATTCTTGAAATAGAATTAACCATCTGCATATTCTTCCACCTAGCATAGGTTTGTTAACCAAGTACTTCAAGGCAGAGTGGTCAGTAAACATCTTAAAATGAGAACCTAACAGATAATGTCGAAATTTTTGTAATGCATATACCATAGCAAGACCTTCGCGCTCTGTCGTAGTATAATTTTTCTCTGCTGTTGACAACTTTCTGCTAGCAAAGGAGATAGGGTGATCGATATTACCTTCGCCTAGCTGAGCGAGCACAACACCTAAAGCAATAGAGGATGCATCAACATGCACATGAAACTCCTTGTTCCAGTCAGGGAATACTAGGATAGGGGCAGTGACCATTTTTTCTTTCAGAGTGTCGAGGCTTGCTTGGCATTCTGGTGTCCATTCAAACTTAACATCTTTCTTTAGCTGCCTTTCCATTGGGGCAGTAATCTTGGCATATCCTTGGATAAATTTCCTGTAGTAACCGGTGTGACCAAGCATTGTACGAAGTTGTTTGGCAGAATTCAGAGGTAGCAGGTTCACAATAATAGCGATCTTCGCAGGATCCATCATCAATCCCTGCTTACATACCACATGACCAAGTAGAACGCCAAAGGGTGCACAGAAAATACACTTTTTTAAGTTCAATGAGATTTGGTGTTGTCTGCATTTGTCGAACATAAGTCTCAAACTAGTTATATGGTCTTTTACTAGTCCAAAAACAGTCCAATCATCAAAGTAAACTTCTAAGAATTTATGGATGTATTCTTTAAACGCGGAGATGACTACTCGAGAAAATATGGCAGGTGCATTCTTCAACCCGAAGGGCATGATAGTATACTGGAAGGATCCCATTTCGGTAGCAAAAGTTGTCTTATGTCGGTCCTCTGGAGCAATTTGGATCTGATGGTAGCCAGAAAAACCATCGGTAAAAGAGTATACTTCTTGACCTCCGACATTGTCGAGCACTTCATCTGTAAAGGGAGTGGGAAAAGGGTCGTGCAGACAGGCATCATTGAGTTTCCTTAGATCGACACAGATTCGGATTTCACCCTTAGTCTTCTTTTCCTGGACGACCATAGGGATAACCCACCCAGATTCTTCAACATGTTCGATTATTCCTGCAGCAAGCATCTTATCCAACTCTAGCTTAACCTTTTCCTTATATTTTGGATTCAATCTATAAGGGCACTGCTTCATAGGCTTCGCATCAGGCTTCAGGGGGATCTTCATTACACCGATATCTCCCATGATACCTTTCATTTCAGAGAACTTTGTCGGAAAAAGATCTTGGTATTCATGGAGAAGTTGAGTTACCTTGCTTACCATCTCGTCATCCCAATAGTCGCCAATGGTAGCAAACTTAGGCTGTGCATCGGATCCAATGTTAACTGTGCGCGTCTTCAAGGGCTGCGTCACTTCGGGAAATTCGACTGTCGGTCCATGCACGTTGCAGTATCCTTCTGACTCAGGGATATCAAGACAGCGTGGGTCCTCCTCCTCGTCGACTGTGAAGTTATAACATTCGACTGCGAGGGCTTCTTGTGTGGCCCAATCAGGGTGATTTTCTGTCACTTCTTGTTCGTTAAATACCTTAGTATGGATGATCCTGATAGCTGCGTCTAGGTCTGGACTGACATCATTAGTAGAGAAAGTATTGATAAAGCTATGAACAAGACAGTCCCAACTTACAGTATCTTGGTGAATTTCAGCCTCCACGTACCAGTTCTTCGCTAGTGGTCCCAGCGTGTGCACAAATCTATGTACCCACTCATCCTAAGGTACATACTTCCATGCCTCGTAGCATTTGCTTAAGTGGTCCTGGGGGCAATTTTTTCCATCAAACTTGCTTCGCGCCTTTGCCAACTGGTCTGAGAACCTCAGGCGAAGGAGCTTCTGACATGCTTCCCAGGTAGGGATCTGCTTCTTATGGCTCATCCACCATCTGACTGCTGTGGCTCTGAATGCTGACTCCAGGGCCTCCATTTTCTGTAGGTCAGGTATCTGATCCGAGAATTGTACAATAAACGGTTCAGGATCTGTCGAACCATCATACACAGGTATGGTTCTGGGTTGTGATTCGACCCATCTGAGGGACTTGGTAGGGAAGACATCATAGCCCCTATGGTGCTCAGATAATCGGTGTTGCCAGCTTTCTAATTCATCTTCAGAGTTCGTCATACAGGAGCTACCAGACTCCCACCCTGCGGCCGGAGGATCCTCATAACCTTCTGCCTGCGCAGTGATAGTAGAGATGGGTTTCGCATTAACTTGATCCTCATGTCGGAGTGGTTCTGTGTACCATTCCCCTTGTGAAGGATCCAGGGGCAGGATGAACCTGAAGTCTTTCCCTTCGAAGACCATCTGTCTCTTCTTTAGGTTGATGACTGCGGCATTTGCCATTGCCCATTCAATTCCTAGCAGGGCCGGGTAAGGGTTGCTGTCATCAATGATCTCAATTACTTCGAAGTCCGCGAAGGTGCTGACTCCGTCAATATCTATTTGGAGATCCAGGAAGCTGCCTAAAGGTACAATATTTTGCTGATTGGCTAGCCTCAACTGTATAGGGGACTAGGCAAGGGTAGGTTTCCCCATTTGTTCCCAGGTTTGTTTGGTTAAAACATTTACATCGGAACCTAAGTCCAAAATAACATCGGTCATATCATATGCCCCTATCTGAGCATTCAATCGCATTTCCCTGCCGGTCCTGCTGACTCGATGAACAGTTTTGTCCCAACCATAGCTTTGCAGAGATTCGCAGGAAGCGATGACGTTCTGCAGCTCATTCAGAGCATCTTGATTTCTTAAAAGTTTGAGGCAACTTTGTAAAAAGGTAGACAATATACTTACTTTATCCAGCGAAGCTTCGCGGGGCTGTGACTGAGGCTGCGCAGGCACACTGGGAGGGCTAGGGCTAGCAAAATATTTCTTGGCCTCCAGGAATGTCTCTTTCTCTCTGATGATATCAAATGCAGGTATTTTCTCAGGAGCCTTACGAACTAGGGCTTCAACAGGTCGGTTTGGCGTATTTTGGATGTGTGTCGTAACTCCACTTCTTGTAACAACATTGATGTCCGCAGCAGGGCGGGGCTCCATAGAAATCATCTTGAGGTTCTGAGTAGGGGTAGTCTGTCGTGCCTGAATCTTAGCTATCAACTGGGGGCACTGCTCAATCACATGATCTACTGCGCAGCAATACCGACATGTCGTAGTGGGGTTCCGACAGTCGCGAGCCAAATGCCCAGCTTGGTTACAATTGTAACACACGAATTAGCTTCGGCCTCGCCCGGCCATGCAACCACGCCCCCCAGAAGTACCTTGTCCAGAGGCATCCCCTTGGTAACCATAGCTATCATTACTTGGGCCATCAGTGTGCACCCGGTAAGCATCATAGGTGCGGCACTCATCCTCATTATGACCTACAGATTTGCAAAAACTATAGTAGGAGTTCTTAGGTCCCTGTCCATACCTTTGCAGCAGGTAACAATTCTCAGGTCAGTGCTGACCTGTCATTCTACAGAGTTCACAATAGAGAACTTGTGGTGGAAAGGGGTTCGGCGCACCTGTCTGCAAGTACTTGTTTACCAGAGGGCACCGTTCCTTGTCGTGACCTTCGGTCCGACATTGCGTACACCAAACCTCTTCGCGATCAGGTTTTCCCTTTTTCATCTCACGAAGTTCTAGGGCCATCGCAGCTAGCTGCGCTTGGATTTGAGCGATACCAGAGTCATCTCTGACAAGGGCAGTCTCTAGTTTCATCGCGATTTCTAGAGCCTCTTGCTAGTTAGCAACCTTCTGTTGCATGAGTGGAGTTCTGATATGTGGTAACAATGCTGCAATAAACCATTCCTTGTGCTGCGCAGGACTAATGGTAAAGCTGACTTGGTCCAGTATAACTTTGAATCTCTGATCAAAGTCCCACACTGATTCGCCACGTCGCTGTTGAATTTCCTTGAGTTCAGTGATGCTCTGTGACTCCGATTTAGGCTTCTTAAATTCTTTGATTATGGCCGCCTTGATCTCTCCTAAAGTAGGGCTTTGAGTGCTGGAAAATTCCATGAACCATGTCAGAGCCCGGTCCCGAAAGGAAGTAATGAGCTGCGCGGCTCGCACATCCAGATCTGTAATTTTCTTCACGTTCCATACTGCTTTGCAGAGAAACCAGAACTATTCTGGGTCCTCTGATCCCGTGCCTTTAAAGATGGGGAGTTTAATGTCATCAACAAGGTGGGCCATGGAGTTTCTGGGGGGGTTGGGAGGGGGACAGGACGTCGATGGGGGGGAATTTACAGGGGCAGACTGGCCTGTGGCCGGAATACTCAGACCTGGTTGACTCTCAGACTGCGATGGAATTTCAGGGGTAGCGGAGCGGCGTTGCGGGGTGACCGGGTGGTTTTCTGACTCTGCAGGGTTTACAGGGGTGGACGCGGTAGCCTGACCTAAGGGAGAGGGGTCAAAATCTCTCTTATACCTTTTTCCATTTCGGAGAAACCCACTTTGCTCGTCAAAGGTAGTGTCACTTGCAAACATATGTTAGTACAACTAAACTAATAGTCTGATTCAAACAGCAATATACCCTTTTCGGCCAATAGTATTTTAATCCTTAAGCCGCTAATAAATTCAAAAACTTACCGCAGGGCCCTTGGAAGAAATGTCGTTCAGCTTCACTAAAGGAGCTACTTGCGTCAAGGGCAAACTCCGTCACAAAAGCTTCCAATGTTTGCGTCGTCCAAAAATCAACAGCGCGGGATACCTCATTGTTGACGTGTTGCACAAGATTGACCCTCGTCGGAGTCAACGCGGGAACCCGTCGAGCTTGGAAGTTCGTCCTTCTCTCTGTTAACCTAGACAACCACTGGTGCAACTCTATGTGGATACTACCAAAGAAAATTTCATAAGCATCACAAAAAACATACCTTTGTAAAAAGTCACTTGCACTACACTGCGGATTGGTGTTCTCTTGCTGCGCAAATTTCAAACAGATCTCAGCAAACCAATCACTGATTTCCTTCACAGAGGGCCTCCAGAACATAGCCCTTGAGGTACAATGTAAACCCCTCTTGAGCAGGTACTGAGTTCAACCGGCAACGGAACCAATTTGTTGGGAAATAGGGCAGACCCGGGTTTAATCCTTTAATGTCGCACCAACAAAAGACCCACAGTGTTGGCCCTTTCAGCAACAACCTGCGCGCAGGTTGCAGTCTCACCCGAAACAGCTATGGGGTGCCACAGAATCAGGTTTCTGCGAGCAGAGAGGGGGATTACTGTACCTTAGCCTTTTAATAACCTTATTAACCAATAATTGTAGAGCTTTACCATTCATTCAAATACAACTTCGCAGATAAATAAATAGTCGTGACTTGCTCAACCCACTACAGGGAATTCACAGCGAAGCTAAATATTAGCAGCGATCTAACTTATCAGATGTATACAGTTATTAATGCATAAAAGACAATAGAAATAGAAATAGCACAAGAAACCACAACACCGGATATAACGTGGTTCACCCCCAGTGTAGGGGTTACGTCCACAAACTGTGTTTTAATCAACTTGCTACAAAACCACAGTTTGATCTGCGCACTCAGCTGCAGATCTCTTCAGTCCTTAAAAATCCGCGCACACAGCAGCAGGCCCCTACGCACACAGCTGTAGAGGTCGTTCACGCACACAGCTAGGACTTAACCTTTCCTTACAAAATCAACCTTAGCTTCGCCTTAAGCTTTCTTACATCATAAAACCTAACCCATCTTCTTTACACAAGCGCTTATTTATACTGCGCATTTTTACAAAACCACGGTCTTAAACCATGGGCACCCAAAACCCTAAACCCTGGATTTCAACCAAGGGTTTATTACAAAAAAGGAATTTTAACTTCCCCCGACACCCCTAAGACTGTTTTGACCCGTAGCTCCGCTTACAAACTTTCTGATTAACCGCGGAGTTACCCAAACATGGAGTATGCATCCCAACAGATGGAACTACAAACTTCCCTTCAGGTCTCGATACTACATCCTAGACATCATTCTTCTTGAACTTGTATTCTCTTTCCCTTTCTTCTTGTCTACTTCTTAATAGTTGGAAGGTTCTACATCAATGATGTCTCTCAATAGTGTCACATAATTGCATTTGTCATATTATTCTTCATTCTTGGATTATTTCTCAAACTGTCATCACTTGTTCTTCAAAACAAGTCTTGTCCTTCTTTCCTTGTAGGTGGTTGTACATGATCTTTCCTACAATTCAAATGCATTAGTTGTATGGTTACAAACATTTCATAAGGCATAGCCATTATGAAAAATTATTTTGCATCAAGATATAATCATGCAACTATTTTAGCCAATACAACATTCATCCATATCTTAGGGAAACTTTCTAGATTCCTTCCATCTCTACCAGGACAACATTGATATTGTGCACTAATCCAATATGTCAACAAAGAGGTTTCATTCTATATAAGTAGCAATGGAGAGTTGTATAGCACCATGGGATACTTACCCATCACATGTATATTAGTAGTATACTGTAATTAATGCAAACATTCTATCATGCATAACACATCAACTGAATATAATAAAAAAATGCATAAGAAAATAATATCATGAAATGACAATTGAATACTTATCTTTATTTGTTTTGTGAGTAGACTTCTTCTTGAGCCTTTCAATTCATCATCTTCTTCATTCATGACATCATCATTTCTTATCCAAATGCTTAAGATGGATAAGAGTTTCTTCAAGAATTGAGTCCTTCATATTCCTAATCGCTTGAGGGATCTTCTTTGAATCATGAGAGATAGGTCTTCAGTTGCTCCCATCTTATTTTCTCTTATTATGAGTTGAGCTTCATATTGTGTGCGCTCTTCCTAGAGTCTATTGAAGGTAGTTACTTCCTTCTGGCACACATTCCTTGAATGAATGAGTCCCATGATCCTGGGAAGCCATTCAAGGTGGTTATCACAATTTATGCATTATCTACTTCTTCATCCACTGCTCCAAGTTGTTCTTTGATTTGAGAGACCCTTGACTGTATGGTCTCTGTATTCTGGATCTTTACGTTCTTCAACTGGTTTCTCAAAGTCATGTTTTGATTTATGTTCTTCCTTTCAAATAGCTTGGTCAAGGAATCAAACATCTCTTTAGGTGTAATTAGTGAATACACTTGTGGTATAAGGTGATCCTTGATTGAATCGGCAATTATCCTCTTGACCAAGTTCTTCTTGTGTAAGGCTTTAGCCTCATCTCCCTCTGGAACTGGAACCTCTCCACTTATGTAGGTGTTCAATTCATTTTCTTTAAGAACTAGTGAAATCCTATACTTCCATGCTCAGAATTTTTTAGTTTCACCAAGATTTTCATCAAGCTGGTGTGATAGGTCATTTTGAAATCAAAACCTCAAATGGAGGGAAGCTACTAGAACAGGAAGCCCTAGTTTTCCAATTGCATCTATATAAATTTATGATATTTCTTCTACGGTATCTCCAAACGTATTGCTCCTACGTGTCTAAAATTTTGTACTGGGGTAACATCCTATGTCCTCTTTCCAACACCATAGGTTTGACCATAATTGGTTTCACCAATTGCAACTTATGAGAGTTTTCCCAAGGTGACTTTTTTCAGGACTTTTCAGCATAGTAAACTTTTACAAACTTCCATGTGTCACTGTTTCACTTTCGGGGTCTGAAACTTTTACCACATAAATTAAAGTTTGTGCCCTATCTGGAACATCTTGCAAAATTTCATTTGGACATTATTAGCCTGAGATACAACAATTCTCCCTAGGTTTCCTATTTAGGGATGAATCCTAGAAGAGGTTGCAACCCTAATTTGGAGGAATTATATGTCCTAGAATATAGTGAATTTGAGGCTGAAATTTTTACAAAGGGTACATCAGGGTTTTATCTTAGGCTTATGAAAATTTCGGTTCTTGAGACTTATTTAATCCCAAGATATAGTGAATGTACCTAAACTACTAGTTTTAGTATTTTAGGGTTTTTCAGGCCCAGGGTCAAATTAGGGTTTGAATTTCCCTGAGTTTTACCAAACCAAAAATATCGACCTTGGTCTCTAAACTTTGATTTTGATGACAAGAGAAATCCTATGCCGGGCTCACTCAAAATTTCCTCTTCTGTAAAAAGCCTTAATTTTCTATAGGAAAAACTGAAAATGCCCATAATCAAATTCTTCTTTGATAGAAAGATGCGCCCTTCAATGGAGAGTTATCCTAGCCTCCTTTTGCTGATGGATTATGGAGAGAGACCCAAAAAGTAATAATCCCTAGCTTCTACAACTACACAATGTCTTCTTCTCAGGTTAGCTCTGATACCATGTTATATTTTTATCATTTAAGCAATATGATCTTAGAATCTTATCTAAGAGAATAACATGCACATAAATAATCACAAGAGACAAGAGACACAAATATTTTCCTCGGGGAAACCACAAAGGAGAAAACCCCACAACTTCCTCAGAGATAGAATGAGCACAAATGGCAGCAGTAAAATCCAAAGACAGAAAGACGATCTCCAACAGTTGTTCTCTCTCTCACTTGTGTGAGCACTTCCTCTCTCACTCATGTGCCCCAGTTGAGTGTGTGTGTGTGTGTGTGTGTAACAAATAGAGAGTCTCACTCTCTATTTATACTAGTCTTTTACTTGACAATTACTTACCAGGGCCGACATCTCTAGGAGAGTCTAATAACCCTAGTGCCCCTCAACTATGGTGAGTTTTCCCCCCTGTTCAACAAGGAGGGTTAACCTCAACTCAATTGTGGGGACTATTGCCTCGAGTTACAATGTAGGGTTAACCTCATTGACTTTACATGACTTTGTTACATTAATAATTCTCCCGATAGGAACATAAGGGACCAATCAAATACAATATATTAAATACATAAGTGAATACATTCCGAAGTTACAAATACATAAACACACTCTATCACTTTTTCAATTTATAATCTGCATTTTTTACATCAACACTTGTGCAATCTATGGCGTTCACTATGTAATTTCTCTGCACATCATGATATAGGTAGTTCTTCTGCTTTGTGAGTAGTCTGTTATTCATCTTCTTATATTTTTCACAATTCAGCTCTTCTGTTGTATAAACTTCTTCTAGATCAATGAGGCATTGGTACCTTCGAATTAGAATATTTCTAAGTCAAAATATTGTATTTCCTTCATCTTCAAGTCTACTTCAATACTTCCATATGTTGTTTATTTATGCTCTTCTTACTTCAAATATATGTCCACAAATTGGGTTCATTTGATGTGTTGAAACCCTAACTCTTTTACTTATTCATCAAGCTAACCACCTTATTTCATCATATGTCACTGTGCATCCTTTGATAATTCATCCTTGTATGGTTTTGCGCACTTGAGTCCAATGGCTTGGTGGTTCATGCACACATGAGTCCCATTTCTTGGTGGGATTTATGCACTTTCCAAATTTCCAAATTTCTTCTCTATGTACATCTTCAAACTAGATTTACTTACATAGATAACCATTGCTTGATGGATTTACATACTAGTAATATCTACATACACTTTTATATATTTCTTAAGACTACTTTCAAATATTCACAGCATACATCTTGTTTTCTTGACATTAATATTTTTTCTTTACTTTTTTTACATCAATTAAAACACTAAGGTTCAACAATATCCCCCTTTGGCATTGATTTCAACACCAACTAACATTGATCTCCCCCTAAATATGAGCTCTTATTCTGTGTTCAAAACACACCCCCTATGTTCATGCCTTTTGAATCTTTTTTATGCTCATTTTTGCAAAGCTTGCTTTTAACATAATTCTCTTGTTTTTGGAATTTCTTTAATTTTTCATTCTCCATTCTCCATAATCCCCCTTTGACATCAATGGAAAAGGGATGCTTCTTAAAATTTGACTCCTCCTATAACCATGCTTCTCAATTCATCTTCATGTTTCTTCTATTACACTAGGTATACTACCATGTCGCAGATGTTTCATTTCTATATCTTCAAATCACTAATTTATGTTGCTTGTTGAATGCATCTTGATTAATGTGATTTTATGAGGTATTCTCACATGATTTTGCACATTTTTCGATGACACCCAATAAGTTTCTTAATATCACATATTTTCTTTTGTTATCCATATAATAATGTGTGCAACAAATTTGATGTCTTGTTGTTCTACTTCGAGATTTTAGATGACATCATTCGTTCATAAGGAACAATGAGTTGGATTTTTCGCATTTTTTCCACTTTCTTGATCTTATTAATTCATGCAATATTTTTTACTTATTCCTATTCATCTTCAAATTACACGTTCATGAATGCAATTAACCTCAATGTATCTCCAATTTTATTTTCACTTGCACAAGGAAACACCTTCAAATTCTATATATGAGTTGTGTGTGGCATATTTATTCATCTTGGTTCATTCCTTGTCAATCCTACTCTAAGAATTGTGACTTTTGATTGTCCCTTCTTCATCCACCCTCTCCTCTCACTTTCAAAGATTTAAAAATCTGTTTGATGGTCTTCATTCACTAGTTCAAACGTAGCAGGATGAGTTCACAAAGTTGAAAGTAGACGTGAGAATTTGGAAATCTCAAATTAAGGAATTTGAATCCATGAACTGGTACTTGCAATCTCAAGTTAACGAGAGTAATTCAAATAAATTTTCAAGTATGGAGAACAAACTCTTGTCATGCTAAATTTGATTTGGATGGATTAGTGTAGTAGAAGCACGTCTTCTTTGACTTTGAAATTTTTTCCACTTATCCAAGATTCTAAATTCATCGAGCAGACTCCATTGGATCTTGAACTTCACTTATCTCATCAACCATCCAGTCATGTCACATAGGTGGACCTCAATATTTGGCTCTAAGTCACACTAGTAGATTATGAGAGATAAGAGACCCAAAAATGGCCAAAATCTGCATATAAATGACCGATTTTTATTCTGCGATCATTGGTGGCTAATTTTCAATCTCCTATCATGCGAACAAAAATGTGGTCATATTTAGTTTGGTCATTTATAGCTTGTC
Source organism: Pseudotsuga menziesii (assembly GCA_001517045.1). Taxonomy (NCBI): domain Eukaryota; kingdom Viridiplantae; phylum Streptophyta; class Pinopsida; order Pinales; family Pinaceae; genus Pseudotsuga; species Pseudotsuga menziesii. The sequence goes on along the minus strand of LPNX010143147.1, from coordinate 64,147 downwards.
ATTTGGTTATTAATTTGGACGTATGTTTTGTCATTAATCTGGTCATATATTTGGTCATTAATTATCACAATTAATGACCAAATATACGACCAAATTAATGACAAAAAATATGACCACAAGATAGCTATAAATAAAAAAAATAAATGGGACCACATTTTTGGTTGCATGATAAGAGACCAAAAATTAGCCACCAAAACTGATATTTGGTTATTTATATACGAATTTTGGTCATTTGTTTGGTCACTTATCTCCCATTTGTTGGTCACTTATCTCTCATTTTTTTGTCACTAATTTAGCCTTTTTATTCATTTTATATGTAAATATTCATCTATTCTTGTACATAGGGTATGGAGGTATCGAACCACCAATATATTTCCTGTAAGGCAAGTTCTCTTCCATTGAGCTAGTACCCTTAAAGTCTCTACAATACTTGCATTTGATACATGGCTATTTCCAAGATATAACTAGAATAGATCTATCTTAACTCCGTATCTATGAAAAAAAGGTTATAGTAAAAGAATTAAGTTTATAGATCTGACCTTAAACTTGTGAAAAAAACGTTTTTAGATTAAAGATGCAACATTTTCCTGCCAAAAATAAAGTTTGCACCAAAATACTTGAAAATACCTCCAAGCAGGACCTGAAAACACCTCGAAGAAGGTGTTGGAATAAGAACATTTCTAAGTGAAACTGTTAGTGTAGATCCTTCCATAACTGCAGCCTAAGGGGATACCTAAACTAAATTTGATTGAGGTATAAGGTTTACTGGTTATCCTACATAGCCTAGCCAAAACTATGTTGATAAATAAACCAAGAAATGCAAGCTTCAACAATCAGGTGCCAAATGTTTCCACCTGGAAGAAATATTGAAGTTAGTTAACATATTTGAAACGTGTTCCCTCACTTTTTATAAAATGAGCACATAAGATATGGTAAGATATTATACCAAGCAAACCACTTGGAGAGAAGGAAACAAGAATCTATAATACCAAAAATATGTCTATATTTTAAAGTCAACAATAACATTATAAGGAAAAACATGAACTGTATATAAGATAATCCATTACTAGTTTATAAAAATAGAGAAGAATTTCCAAATAACATAACATGTTCTTCTTGAATTATTTGTGTTTCTTAGACCATCAAAGTTTACATTTGCACAATTCAAGCTAGAAATTAAGTTTTCTTTTTTGGAAACATCTGGACATCAAGGCCCCATACACATCTAGGTCTGTTATCCCTGTTTCTTGTGTTCAATGCAGTAGAGTGCCAAAGGCAGGCCTTTGTGCATTCTCATGTTCATATACAAGTTTAATTGCATAATCATGCATTAATCAACCAAACATCTGGAGGACATAACAAAACATTCCATGAACAAAATATCACATTATAAAAGAAATTCAATACATCTTCTAAACTTGTGGAAATAATGGTTTGCATATTTAAATATCTAAACATAAATATCTTCTCATGTATTTAAAGTTTGTTGAGAAGTTAGAGAGATGGATCCAAAACCCTAATAAATAAGCATCAATGCAACTGCAACTTCTGGAAACTTCCCAGTATATTTTGATATTTAAACTTAGCAGCAGATATCTAATAAGGAAAAGTACATAAACCATGCCAAACCATGATGAAACAATACTAGAAACTAAATAGTACCCAGTTGTAACTAGACCATGGGGGGTTCACTAGTGAGGAAATATCATATCACGTCCATTCATATTGTGAGTTTGAATACTCTTAAAAACCTCAAAAATATATTGCCTCATATTAAGGGGTAAAGGGGTTTTTTTAATTTGACATAGTAATATAAATATTGGGGGTTATTTTATTTGGGTGGGATGAGGAATACAATTCAAACCGTTGGATGGATTCATATATATAGCTTCGTCTTCGTATACTTAAAGGCCACCTGTAGAGACCTAGATTCCCATCAATTCCTCCTATATCTCACACAAGGTTGTTGCTTATTGGATTCCTCATCAAATCCTCTCAACGACCTATTCCTGGAGTACAAGCATGAATATGAAATATTTTGGCTCAGACTACTAATAGCCATGCTCCACTAGCATGCCTTATAGGAATCAACTGGAGCCTTGATTATTGCGTTATATTGGATCCTTAATTATTATTTTTTAAAGTATTATCTTGTTTGATTATATATATATTTTATTTTTTTTCCTTAGAAAAAAATCCCTGTATTCTCACTGAATAAACATGGACTGCTCTTTTGGGGCATACATAAAGTTATTTACGCCAAAAAAAGGCTCACACAAGTTGCCACGTGATGTACACAAAGGTCACCAAGTGGTCATACATTTCTTCCATATGAATCCTGGATTGTATTTTGGAGCATTGTCATAACCTTACATATTGATTTACCAATAGATTATTTTCATAATCTTTTATCTCCATTATCCCTAAAGGGAGCAGTAACGCCTCTTTGGACAGTTTATCTGCTTCAGGATTCAGCTCTCTGTAGATATGTTAAAAATAAATTGACTTTAAATTTTCCTTTTGGATTCTTATTGCTCTTAACAAATGCTGAAGATGTGGTGCATTTATTTGCAGCTGACCATTTTCCCAATCAATAGTCAATTTGGAGTCTCCAAATATATGAAGGTTTTGAACATTATTTTCTGAAGCTATTCGAAGAACTTACCATGAATATGATAACTCTACCTTGTTATTTGTGCCCTGTCCTAATGCAAAGGTAATATCTATCTTTGTTGAATCATCTAGAAAAAGAATACCTCCTGCTCCTCCCAGGGGAGGATTCCCTTGACTTGCTCCATCAAAGAAGACCCATGGAATATTTGTTTCTATGTTCGGCAGTTTGAGCACTCTTCTTGGTTTTTTTTCTAGTACTGTTTGATGTTCCAATGCCTTGTGCAAAAGCATGCTAATTTTTATTTATAGGGACATAAATGTGTTTTTGAAAATTTCCCTATTCCTTGTTTCCCATATAGTGAAAACAAATAGGGCTGGAAATGCTTCATGTTCACATACCCTTTCATTGCTCCACCATTTTTTCGCTCTGTGCTCCAGCGATTCTTCATCTTCTGTGCTTATGGAGGGATCCAATTTGTGAACAGCTTGTTTCCACACTGTCCCTGCATAAGTGAAATGGGAAAAAAAGGTGAGAATTTGTTTTATTCTTCGCTTTGCATAAACTGCAATAACTAGGCCCTTCGAAACCACCTTTGAGAAGCATTTCCCAGGTCAACAATTTGTTGTTTAAAGCCAACCAAAGTGTTATAGTTTCTTTAAGTGGGGCATTGGTTTTCCAGATTCTTGACCACCACCAGCAGTCTGTTGCTTGATGGTCTAATTGGAAATATGCTTCACATCCCATCTTTGCAGTGAATTTTCCATCTTTGGTATTCTAAGTCCAATTTAATTTGTTTTTTTCCTCGTCTAGGTGAATAAAATTTGTTTTGAGCTGGTTAATATAAGAGTTCCAAACCGGTGCATCATTTTCAGCTAGTTCCATCTCTTGTGTTGTCTTCCAGACTGTGGCTCTCTGATTTCGATCTGTGTAAGATCTTGCATCCACTAATGTTGAAATTTCTTTCTCCTTTAGTTGTGAAAAGAGAGTGATTGGCAACCTAAAGTTATCTCCAGAGCCTACCCATGGGTCTTGAACTATTCTAATTCTTCTTTCATCACCCACCTGCCAAGTGACCCAATTTCCCACAAGTGGGAATGCTTCCACAAAGGCCTTCCAACACAATGACCCTCCTTTATGTTTTTTTGTCGATTGGTGAAACCATTCCTCTATGGAAGCATTTGGCCAGTCACTTTCTCTCATCGTTCTTCCCCACAAAGTATCAAGGTTTTCTACCAACCTCCATAGTGATTTTTTTTCCAATGCTTTGTAAAATAGGTCTGGGTTCTTGATGCCCCATCCACCTCTAGATTTTGGAAGAACTATTTTCGTCCACTTGACTAAAGGAATTCCTTCTTGTCTTGTGCTTGTTGTCCATAAGAAGGAAAAAAATTCTGATCTTTGCTAAAAGGATCTTTGGAATATATGAAATGGATTCCCAGTATACTGGGATGCTTTGTAAAACATGTTTCAACAATACCAACCTACCACCCCTTGGTAGGAATTGATTTGTCCACATTTCTATTCTTCTCTCAATCTTTTTGTAGAGCCACATCCAATATTGTGTGGAGTAAGAATTTGGTTTTAAATGAAAACCTAGGTATTTGAAACCTTCATCCATTGGAAAGATAGAAACTGGAATTAAATCTCATGCCTATGATATGAATTCCTCATTCATATTGTTGTGAGATAATTTTTATTTTTTCAAGTTTATCTCCATCCATGTTGCCAATTGATTATTTTTAAGTACCCTGAGTCAGATTTTGGATGTTACTGTGACAACTGATTTTACCACGCATGGTAGATCACACATTTATGTCCTTCCCTATCCCTCTGTAGACTCTTTGGACCCTGTGGACTATTTTTGTACCTTTGATGTTTCCAAGAGCATCCCTAAAAACACCTGTTATTTGATGTATGCGACTTTTAATCCCTTTCTCACATATATACGCAGATATTACCCTTAAACCCATGTACAACAGGATGTGTGCAAAAGTCCAAATAGTTTTGGAGTTTTCCTTGATGTGGATCCGAGTCACTTGTATTTTGGATTTCCAAATGCCTTGATATCGCTCGGATTTGACCTTCCATTACCCCATTGAAGCAATATATAAGGAACCCTTTGGATACATTGAATAAAAGGAGAGGAATTGAGGAGCAAGAAAACTATAGTCCATTGTTGCCATAGATTGCTTATACTTGAGTTTGCATCCCTTTGTCCCTTGGAGCACTTTGTGTTCTTCCCAAGATTTCCTTTTCTTGTGAGCTTGCTATCTAGAGATGGAGGATTGAGGTGGTAGAGGCCCAGGTGAAGGACTTAGTTTCTCCAGTTCACAGATGTGCCGACAGAGGTTGTCACTTATGTAATCTCTGATTTACTTAATAGAAATATCTTTTCTTGTCCAATGATGTGCATTTAAATGAATATTGAATCCATGGATGTGTTTAATTTCTTATGTATCATTGATTATATATGCTAGAGTATGTCTAACACTATATTATATAGCATGCTTGCCTTGTTTTACTGTTGTTGAGAGTAAATTGCCAAAGCAAGTGGAATTGCAAAAAAACTCAACAGGGATCTACTACAACCATCTGGAATAAGGTATGTTTCGAGATCCTTTAGTGTTAGATGTTGTATTTCTCTTACATATTGGGAAGGGATTGATTTCTGTGGTTTCTCTATCTGTTGTGGTACACCCCAAGCCATAGGAAGTTTTCTCTGTAACAGAATTGGCGACTCCTCTAGGGAGGTTCCTAGTTGTTCCTTTGGGGGGTTTTCGACATTTAATGTGATTGTATTGTTCTGATTTCTCTATTTCTATGTCAGGTCTGGGGGCATGATTACCCAGTAGTATCCTAGAGAAATAAATTTTATTTCAGTTTGTCCATTTACCTTATTTTTCTATCTTTTTCTTCCTGTACCCGGGTTTTTCTTTCACAGTCGCGTGTACACACGGGTTTTCCTGGAATAGTCATGTATGTACGGAGGTTTACTGAGAACAGTCACGTATGCCCTGATTTTTTTGCTTTTTTGGGATTATTAAGTGTTGCTGGGTGAGTTTGGATGATTGTTGAGTCTTCTTTAATGCTTCTGGAGTCTGTATCTCCCCTCTGTTTCTAACCAGAGACTCTTTTTTATTTGATTTTTGAAAATGTTCTTGTCATTTCATTTTATATTTTTTGTTTTAAGAATAGTGCATTAGGTCTCTTTTTCCTTAGTAATTTTCTTGGTTGTTGTCTATGAGTGGTTGGATATTTTGAGGGTGTTAGAGTCATATTTTTGTTTTTGATCTCATTTAATTCAAAAATACAAAAACATTTTGATTTTTTGCATTGTTATGCATTGTTTACATCTTGCATTAGCATGGTACTTGCATTAGGTTTTCTTGGTGAATGTTAGTCAGATTTTCATATAGGAATGATTGCATATACATTTGAAGAATTTTTTTTTCACTTCACGTAGTAGCATACCCTATTTTTCATTCAACACGCTGCATTTGCATTGATTGTTAGGTGTGCATTTTACTTCTTTTTGTGTCATAACATCATTAGTTTTACAACCATATACCCTTTGATTAATAAAGCCAATCAAAATCAAAGCATAATAAAATGAATTACACTCTTTTCTTTTCTAGGGTGCACCAACAAGACTAGGTTTTAGGATCTTGGAATAGTTCATTGTGAGTCAATTCTCCAAGACCACTAAACAAAAAAAATTAGGTGTCTGTCCAGGTGAGAGTGTGAAATCCATTTCTATAATTAGTGTTTCTCAGGATCCTCCTCTTACAAGGGAGTTAAGCATGAGGCAGTGTGAGCGGTTATGATAGGGATGACCCCTGGTTGTAATTAAGTAGCACTGAAGATATTTCCAGGATTGTATTCATATCTGAGGGATCTTTCGATAGTTTCAGGATTTTCCACCCTACCCATACGGTTAATCGCACCTACGAATGTCTACCTAAGCATTGATTATATCGAGGTGACCTTAGTTTCCTTACCTAGGTTATCGAGGGGGTATTTGCAAAGGTTATTCTACAGGTGTCCTGGTCAGGTAGGGGTCGGACAACACAGTCGCTATATGCGTTGAAGCTGAGGTACACTCTAATCAGTTACAAACCTCCACTTTTTGTGTATGGTAGTCTCAAGCCTCTCCTAGGAGAGACATACCTGCTTCATTTAGGAGCTCACATATCCTACCCTTGTTTGCTTGTGATTTGGATTTACATTTTTAGGTGTATGCTCTGTGCACGCTATTTTTCCTAGGGTTTGTGTAATTAGATAAAGTCTTTTTATTTTTTGATTCATTATGGATTCAGGTACGACACCCCATCATTCTCGTCATTTAGCTATACTTCCACCTTCCACGTCTCCTCCTCCTTTGGGAGAGAGAACCAGACAGTCCGGGAAGACTACTTCTCACTTTGATTCACACACCATGGGAGATCATGAGGATGAGATTCTAGAGATGTCCTCTCCACTTCATGAGGTAGGGGAGGAAGATCCTACTAGCACATATGATCCTGTACATGAACAACCTTCATGGTATGGTTATGATCCCTCATTCACAGGTCATCGGTATTGGTTTTCGGGCGATGAGACTCACCATGAACCCACAAGCACCAGTAATGTTAGATATGACATACCTGATTTTCCTAAGTCCAATCTGACATATCATGTCGAGTCTAAAGTTGACCCAGGCACTATGCCTGGGGGAACTCCCACTCTTTTATGTGAAAAAAGGTTTGGGGGAACTAGTCACATTGCACCTTCCATCCCGGTGGTGGAGGCTTTTTCACATGCTCCTACTAGGCCTAGTGTTAATAATATTATTTGGATACCAAAACCGAGATGAATGAACATTGGGAACACCACTTACATTCCTTCACATGTCCCTTCATCCTCAAACCCCGTTCCTTCGAATGTGTTTTTTAAACGACTCATCCTCCCCCTAATTCATGTGGTCCTTCAGGCCAGAATGTTGCTACTTGCCATGTTCATTCTGTGATTGCTAACACGATTGTATCTTAGATCCAAGTACCTCCTGTTGTGTCAACAGGTCCTGTACCTGTTTCTGGATCATCTCATGTTCCACCTCATGGAGATTCCCATATACCAAACTATGGACCTTCTCATGGTACATCCCATGGAACACCTTATGGATCTTCTCATGGACATTTTTATGAACCGCAGTATGGACAAAAATACCAACCCTATGGGTATGGCTATCAAAAACCCACTTACTCTTCTAATTATGGCTTTGTAGCGCCTCATAATCAAGGTGCCCCACGTCACAATGCTTCCATGCAACCCTATATGGGTCAAATGGGAGGATTTTACTATGGCCAAGGCCATGGTATATATAGCAATCAGACTTACATGGATCAAAACTATCAGGGAGCATGGAATCGACCGGCTCAACCTAGGATCCCTTTCCTTGCGACATTGAACTTACCTGACTTGTTGAGATTGATGAATGATCATGTGTCTCATGACCCGACATGACCGGAAGTCCCTACCAATATTCCTTTAGATGTTCCCAAGTTCGAAGGTAAGGTTGTTGAATATCTTGGTGAGCATGCACCACTTTCCACCTTTGGTGCTCTTCCAATTCCTTACATGACGTTTCCATTCGTTTGAGGCTATTTCAACGCACCCTAACAGGTCCTGCGGTGAAATGGTATATAGAGTTACTAGGGGGGCTTATACTATTGTTGATGATCTTGTGCTGACTTTCCTTAATCATTTCCAGCTACCGGTACGTTACGACATTGCTACCGAACTCTTTTCGACCTTCCAGCAAGATAAATCCACACACATTTCAGATCATATTCAAGACTGGCGTAGACGGAAATGGTTAATCAAAGATTTTATACCACGAGAGTTTCTTCTTGAGTGGTTCCTCAAATCGTTTTGACCTTACATCGTGAAGGATGTTTCTACATCCGGAGTTCAAAACGAGGAACAAGCTATTTTTAGGGCACAAGAGTTGGATTTTATCTATGCTCAATCCGGAATTTTGTATGAGATTATACCTAATGCTCCTAGGTCCATTTCGACCCCAAGATCAAGCCTGGACCACATGCTAATGGCATTGTGGGCTATACAAGTACCAAACCTGTGAACTCAGTTGTGAAACAAGTGAGCCAATTGTCAATTAACCAGTCTACATCGGGACAAGCTACAGTTTCATCTCAACCTATCCAATTGGTGAATGTAATTTCCGTGCAATCGTCAAAACTGAAAGGCAACCAACAGCCTGGAAGGAATACGAAAAAAGTAAAAAATAATTGTAAGAGTGGGAATAAGAACGAAAATGCTAATAATAATGACAAGAACACTAATGTTGGGGATGAAAAGCAGTCTAAATGTAAGGTGAAGTTTCCTTGCAAGTTATGTAAGGAAGACCATCTCACTCACTTGTGCCCTTGTATGGAATATACCTCGAGATTCATATCACAGGACCCAGTTGTGTTAACTAATCCTTTACCCAATAACCAAAATATGAACTCAAGGACCATTCATCCTAATTGTGCATCTGGTAGAACTCAAAACCCGCTGGAGGCCTCCAGTGGTCATGGTTGCATTAACATGGTGCATGCTACTAAGGTTGTGACTCGTACGAAAGAATATGGTTCATCACAACCAGACCTTGGGAATGAACCTTATCCACCCGAGAACCCTTTGCAAATAGACAAGCCTACGGATAAACCTAAAGCTCCACCTCACATTTCTAATGGAGTCTTAAAGCATTTAGGCCACAATCCTGATGCCCGAGTGACCCAGAACTATTCAGTTGTCGAGGATTTGGGCCAGACTCCTTGTGCGATATCCACGTTAGAAGTGCTTCATACTTGTCCTCCGCTGAGGAAATATTTGTTGTTTTCTCTTGGGGTTAGTGATGATAACTCTTATACCATGATAAAGTTTGAAATCATGGGAGTGCATCCTCGCTCTCCTTACTATGTGTCTCTTTTGATTCATGTAGAGTTTCTTAACAAGACCATCAAATGTACTTTCATTGATGAAGGCGTTGCTGCTTCGGTGATGTCTTTGTCTTGTTGGAAGGGCTTGGGTTCTCTTGAGTTGTCTCAATATGCTACTATGTTGAAAGATTTCGATGGTAGATCGTTTAGGCCACACAAAATTCTTCCTTCCTTAAATGTCCAATTGGGAGGGAATACCATTGCAATCAAGTTCGAAGTTGTTGATGTGCCCCTTGACTACAATATTTTGTTGGGTTGGAATTGGATGTATATTATGCAAGCCGTATATTCTTCCCTATTTCAAGTGATATGTTTTCTGTTGAATGGGAATATTGTTATGATTGATCAAATGTCATTCCAAAATATGAGTGTTAATGCATCATTGGGAGCTTCTATCCCGATTATCAATCATTCTCATCCAACAACGGGGAGTGTGGGCATAGGTATGTATCCTTCTCTTATGGAAACCTCTAGTTGTCCTGCGCCCGTTCTTATGATTGGGTCTAGTTTTGGTGGGGCTTCATCTTCATTGAATTAAGTTTCTTTTTTCACTACCCATATGGATTATCCTTGGATTCTTCCTTCGTCGAGTCCTTCGAATGTACCCATTGAGACAGACATGCCATTGCCTACAACGATGGTGGCGTATCAAGCGCATCTTGATCAAGTTGCGGAGCCTAGTCCTTACTCTTCGCGGATGGAGGAGGAGGATTTGTGTGTGCTTCCTTCATGGGTAGTAGAGTCATCTCACTCACATGATTTCCTCGATGATGTTTTTCCATCGGATTAAGCTATTCTTGAGGCCATGTCTAGGGTTGAGCAACCTTGGGAAGAGTTGCATCATCGATCATTTTTCTTGCTAAGCTCGATCGTATGGAGTGTGATGACTTTAGGGAGATTCTTAGCAAGAATATTGGTAGCCCCATGGTTCCATTAAGCTCTTCTGTTCAGATGGCTGATGGAAACATGGCGAATTTATCACCAACCATTCCTATCAATATTTCTCATGATCCTCGAAAGGTTGAGAATGTCTACAGTGGGGTGGGTTGTTCCCCCGATGAGATCAAAGAGTATACCGAGCTGTTTAAAGAGTTTCATGACATATTTTCTTGGTCATATGAAGAAATTCCAGGTCTCGACCCTCGTATTGTCGAACATGAGATCAAAACGTGTCTGGATGCAAAACCGATTCGACAACATTTGTGTGTCGTGAATCCTAGAAAAGAACCCGCCATTAAGGCTGAGATAGAAAAGCTATTGAAAGCTGGTTTTATCTATCTCGTTCCCTTGATGGAGTGGGTTTTAAATCCTGTTTCGGTAGATAAGAACTAGGGAGCGATCCATATATGCACTGATTTCCATGACTTAAATCATGCCTGTCCTAAGGATAATTTTCCTACACCATTTATTGATCATATTTTCGATGAGTGTGCGAGAAGTGAGGTATTTTCCATTATGGATAGTTTTTCCAGGTATAATCAGATCCAAATTAAGCCCGAGGACCAACATAAGACAACATTTATTTTTCCTTGGGGTACTTTTGCATATCGAAAGATGCCCTTCGGCCTTAAGAATGCTGGAGCTACATTTCAACAGGCTATGACCTTAATTTTTCACGATCTCAAAATGATTATCGAAGTATATTTGGATGATCTTGCTGTTCACTCTCGTTTGAGAGTACGTCATCCATATCATTTGAGATTAGTATTCGAAAGATGTCATCACTACCAATTTCATTTAAATCCTCATAAATGCATCTTTTGCATGACTGTTGGTTGCTTGCTAGGATTCATCGTATCCAAGGAGGGTATAAGAGTCGATCCCTTAAAGGTTGAGGCAATACTTCAATTGTCTCCCCCACGTAATATTAGACACCTTTAGTGTTTGCAAGGCATGGCGAACTTCTTGCGAATATTCGTGGTTAATTTTTCCAACTTGACTAAAGGCTTTATGCGTATTTTGAAGAAGGACACCCCTTTTTACTGGGATGAGTGAGCCCAGGAGTCCTTTGATGTTCTTAGGCGAGCCTTAGCAACAGCCCCCGTGCTTAGTCCACCCGACTATAGCCGTGATTTCTTGATTTATGTGGCCATGTCCATGGAGATGGTTGGTATGGTTTTGGTTCAGGAGGATGAGGAGCTCCATGAGCATGCCATATATTATTTGAGCCGAAACCTTATAGATGCGGAACTTCGTTATTCCCATGTGGAGAAGCTTTCTTTGGCCACCATTCATGCGGTTCAGTGTTTGAGACATTACATTCTCCTTCGCCAAACCTTGGTCATAGCTCATATCAATCCATTTCAGTTTGTCCTCACTAGGAGGATGATAGGGCGAAAATACAATAAATGGATTGTCATTTTGCAAGAGTTTGATCTCGAGTTCGTTTCAGTGAAATCAAAGAAATCATTGATATTTGCGGAGCTTATATCCAATTTTCCAAGTTTGGAGGAGGAGGAATTTTAAGAGGATATGTTTGTCGATGAACATATTTTCCTTATCTCAACTTTGGACCCTTGGCATAGGGATATCATTGTATATTTGCAAACATTGAAGGTCCCTACTCACCTTTCATGGGATGAGCGACAATCATTGCATCATGTAGCTAAGAACTACCTTATAGTGGATAACACTTTGTACCATTGTGCGGTAGATTCCATTTTGCATCATTGTTTAACCCATGATGAGGCCGAGGTTGTGTTGAATGATTGCCACGGAGGGGCATGTAGTGGTCATTTATCTGGGATTTCTATAGCCCAAAAAATATTGAGAGTGGGATATTTTTAGTCGTCTATATTCAAATATTGTATTAATTTGGTCAAGAAGTGCCACCCTTGCCAGGTGTTTACACGCAATACGCACTCGCGTCTAGCCCCGTTACATCCTATTGTCACCGCCGGTCCCTTCACCAAGTGGGGGCTTGATTTTATGGATTGCAACCCAGCTTCAGCTAAGGGGCATCATCACATTATTGTGGCCATTAATTACTTTACGAAATGGGTAGAGGTTATGCCCACAGATAAATCCAACGGTGAGATTTCCACGCATTTTGTTTTCAACCAGATTATCACCCAGGTTGGCATTTCAAAAGAGCTTGTCATTGACCATGGTAGGCACTTTTAGAATAAAATGATGGAAGAGTTGGCTTCCAATTTAGGGTATAAAAAAGAGCATTCATCTTCTTATTACCCTTAGGCGAATGGACAAGTTGAAGCAGTGAACAAATCACTTAAGTCTATTCTCCAACGAACAATCACACAAAGCAAGACTAATTGGCATATTATGTTATATCCTGCTTTGTGGGCCTATAGAACTACGGTTAATATTGCCATCGGTTTCTCTCCATATCATCTTGTACATGGGGTGGAGTCATATTTTTCGGTTGATTGCAAAATCCCTTCTCTAAAGCTAGCTATAGAGATTTTACCTGATACTTCCGCATTGGAAGAATGTTTGGTCCACTTAGAGCAGCTTGATGAGCAACATCGAGATGCCTTGGTGGCTCTAGAGGTTAACAAGCGTCACGTCAAGGTCCAATATGATAATTATGTCCATCCAAGGAGGTTTAATGAAGGTGACTTGGTCCTTTTGTGGGATCAAGCTAAGGAACCCTTGGGGGTAGGGAAATTTAATCCCATGTGTCATGGTCCTTACGTAGTTAAATGAGTCTTAGAGAAAGGTGCTTATGAGCTGGTTGATTATGAAGGGACAGCCTTGGCGGAGCCTAGAAATGGGCTCGATCTCAAAAAATACTATGCATGATCTTCACCCAGGGATGATTGTTGTATATTATTGTACAGTTTTGCATTACATAGTTAGGCTTTCTTATGGTGATTGGGCTTGTGATTAGCTTTCATTTCTTATGGAATATGTCAATGGAGTATTTTGTTTACATAGGATTCACTGATGTTGCTAGCCACCACACTCAAAACTTAGCTTCGGCTGCTTGGGTGATTTATACTCCTACGGGTCAAGTATTGTTTTCAGAAGGTGTATGTTTATGACCCTCTTCAAACATTGTTGTTGAATATAGTTCCATCATTGAGTTATTGCATGATGCCATTTCACATGGTGTTCATTCTCTTGAGGTACATCTTGATTCATAGTTAGTCGTTTCACAGGTTAATTGCTTGTATCGCATTAGGGATCCGACATTATTACAAAGATTCTTACGTGTTAGATTGATAGAACGACAATTTGAAAATATTACATACGTTTATGTTCCAAGAAATTTTAATCAAGTTTCTAACTCATATTCTAACTATGTGTTAGATTGACATTTGTTTCATAGACTATAAGCATATCACAAACACATTTTACACACATGTAAATAGAAATAAAATCGATCATCATAAAAGTTTTTCATTAAACATCCAAAATGTGACGTCATAATACATAAGTGTCATAATACAAAATTGGGGCTTTCGATCCACCAAAACATAATACATTGTCATACAAAAATGAATACACTTAGGTCTCTAAGCCTAGGGTGGAGGGGGGTTCTGATCATGATATAGCACTACGGCTCTAGCTAGCCATCGAAAGAGTCGAACCCATGCTCGTGGTACACCAACCACCTGGTGCTACATGGCCTCAGGCATGTCCTCGACTTGAGCCATGGGTACCCTGTGTGTCAAGTGAACAAAGTTTGTGTGGATGCTTTGGAGCATCTGCACACATGATATCATCTCCTCTTCCCCTCCATCAATGACGAGGGAATCATTTTGGCTGTTGTGGTCCTACATCTACATATACATTACAGATTGTCACTATGTGTCGTCACACCAAAAAAAATATTCCTTTTAGCCAATATATCAAAAAACACAAAAAAATTAAATAATTCAAAACTTTAAAAGTGGGTTTGGGGTTCTTTACCTATGTCACCATAAGCTGCTCCTAGTGGTAGGGGCATATCTGTGTCTCTGCAGAAGTCTATCCCTGGATAGGAGTAGTCATTTATGGCGATGATCTAACTCTGCTACCATAGAAATAAATCTATTTGGTAGGGGTTAGCCACCCTACCTCCACCCAGTCTATGCATGACATTCACCTAGTGTCGTTGGGCTAGATACTAGAATCCATGTGGAGCAATGTCTACCCTAGGGCTTAGCCCTAGCATGCTCTCGAAGAAAAACATGCTCAGTATACTACCGAACCCAAAGTTCCACACCCTGCCCATCTTGTAGTCACTGAGCTGTTGTTTCATGTTTCTCAACAGCATCATACTCCAATAATACACTGTAGGTCGCATGGACTCTACCGCATAAAATATCATTGGCCTCAAGGCCTAGTGGAGTGAATCCAACCCTGTAATCCTACCTAGTGCTAAAAGTATGGCCTTCAGGTCCAGAATATGGATAGAGTTTGTCAGGATTTGACTCCCAACCTTTTTTATCTCTAGAAAGTAGTACACAACAATGTACTCATCTATGGTGAGCCTACCTCCTGGCCCACAAGATCAGAGGTTCACCATCTCTCCTTGTCGTAAAAACCAGTGATAAAATATATGTCCTCAACCACAATGCTGAGTGACATCCCATCTATCTGAAATGTCTCAAATTTTGGATCCCAATAGTCTACTAGTAGTTGGAGTAGTCTTAGTTTTGCCCTCATGCTGCCAAGACACCAAAACTTATACAATTCACATGCCCGTAATGCTTGTTGGGCCATGATATCACCTTGCACAGCTTCCTCAACATCACCATGCTCTATTTCTCTCCACTCTAGCACCATCCTGCACAAAAACCAAGTTTTGTTTATTAATATTTTCCCCTTAAAACCTTATTTGCGGCCCTGTATGCGACCATTCTCAAAACAACCACGTATGTACGTGGATTTCGGTCCTTTTTCCATGTATGGTGAGCCCTATTTGCGGAAAAAAGCCTGATTTCTGCGTGGGCCAAGATGCACAAGTATGGATGGCTCAAAAAATGAAATAGACCATGAAATTTGAAAGAAATTGAATCAAAATGAAATAGGAAGGCATGAGAATCTACCTGGATCAAACGGGGAGAGATTCCGCTGGACGATGCTCCCAAAATTCACTTCTAAAGTTCTAAGCTCCAATGCACTATGTTGGGTAAAAATTTCAAATGATATGAAAATTTTTAAATTTTTAATTATTTATAGAACATTTTTGAAATTTTTACCCGCTTTCTATATTTTTTTACCATGTTGGACCGTTTGAACTAATTTGATGTTGTAGGATTCCATTTTGATTGCGTTTTGACTGTGGCTTTGATACATTCATGCCTACTGTAGGTATTATGTATAAAATGGCATATAGGTTATGTTTCACATCCGTTTACACTTTTCATAACCTTATGACCATTTCATTTTGACCTTAGGTATGAACCCATTCCATCTTGTCACAGAACCTTCTTGCTTCTTTTAGAAGTGACATGCTGTGAATGGTAGAGCTTTACCATACATGGGTACCCTAGTTATATCCTCTTTTGCATTTGGTGCCCATATCAACATTTCTCCTTTAGGCTATGGGAGTCCTTTGTATAGTACCACTGTGACTTTGAGCAAGAGCTTCATACTCCTCTTGACCTTTGTGTCGGCCCTTTCCCTAAGACTCCTGTGTATATGTCAAGTTGTAAATGCATTATCATGAGTTTTGCTTTCCTTATTGAGCCTTACACCGACTTTCCTGACTTTGATTATCATCCATATATCCCGATCTTGTCTCATGTCTAGACAAGCAAAGCCTTTTATATATATCTTTTGCAGCTTGATTTCCCATTTTTACTGGGAGGGGAAAACCAAAAAGACAGACAGGAAAAGATGATATCTTTGGTAGCAGTCGAGTCGTGTCGCCTTCGAACAGAGCATTGTATATCACATCCATTGGTTGGGTTATTAGTTTGAATTTAGGATCTGTACTCGTTTCTCTGAGTTTATCTCCATCGACTGCTTAAGCTTCCAGTCCTTATGGATCCTCTATTGATGCCTCATGTGTCGCAGATATGTCCCAAATTTGTATATCGATTCTATGTTGCTGTTGAGGCCTGGAAATTCATAGGCAACAACAACAAGGGATTCTCCCCAGTCAACGTTCCCAACTAGCCCATCACTGTTTGGTATGGGGAATCTGTCCAGTTTTCGGTCCGGATACCGTAGGTCAAGTAACAAAAATAAAAGGTTTTACCAGTTGCGGCCCGGTCTACCGTGTATATTTTTGTGTTTTTTGACTTAAAGTATGAAATGCACGTCCTTATTTAACAATGCAGGGTGATAAGGATGCTAGGAGTAGTCACAACATGATGCGTAGGTTCTTACCTCTCATCTTAGCACTCACAAGCATCTAAATCATACAAACCGTAATAAAGTAAAACTATCTAAGCTATCTCTAGAGAGTTGGATATTAATTCATGAGTAATGCACTACTGTCCATATGTTATGGCAAATCGCAGATAGTTGTTCTTATAACCAAACATATAAACATGAATAAAATTATATATGATAAGATAGCTCATCAACAGTTAAGACTCTCATTACTCATAGTGGAAAACATCATAAAGAAAACTAAAGAACATTTAGATAAGAACATAGGTTCAGGAATTTAGAATGCTCTCGCAGTTAATGAAACACAGTTGAAAAGGAAATAGTTCCCATTCAACATCGCTCATTTAAATGCATTGATATGTTCCACATAACACTTTCTCCAACAGGCAAAAGTTGCAATTTCTTGTTGTAAAACGAAATAGTTCCTCTTACAAGCATTAGTTTACAAGTTTTTCAGGGGAAAAAGCCCCTCTCCATTCTAACTTTCAAATATTTAAACTAAACAGTAGACCGCTTGGGCTTCCCCCCCAATGTGTGACCTCTCAGTTCCTCAAACGTTTCATGTCTTTCTGTGCGCACTCATGATCTGCTGAGTAACTAACAGACCTTTCAGATCTGCGCCTTCGTTGCTATTGATTTTTCTTTCTCCTTTGCTCACCCTCCTTGCAATCCTGTCATCTTTGATTCGACCTTTACCGAAATGGCCCAGCTCCCTTCTTCCAACTATCTCCCTGCTGCGGTCGTCTGAACAGTCTCTTGAATCTTCTGCAATTAAATGACAATTAACATTCATTAAAACTGTATTTTCAAGAAGGTCAAACCACGTTAAACTATATCAACCACAACGGCTAAGTAGCAAGAAAGGCCGTGCGTTGCATTACTATTATGAAGCTTAAAAAACACCGACACCACTATCTCGTCTACCTATGGGTTCAAAATAAATCACCAGCGACAAGAAACCATGAACTCATCAGTGGCTCAGAACGCTAACATCAGCAGGGTAAACTCATTCACAGCTGCATAAGCGGGTCTTAACAGGAGACGGGTACCGCGAAAACATGTAGGCATATCGGAGTTGAAAGAGTTATGATCTAAGTTGTGGGTGGGAAAGCTTCAAATAAAAAATCGGAAGGACATTGACATCGAAAGCCAAATGCTTTGCCCATCTGCAACGGGAGAAAAGAAAAAGACTATGGACATGCGACACGCATCGGCGAGCGGAGCGCTTTTCATCGGGTTCTTAGCTGATTTGAGAGACACAATGGTGGAAGCAAAAGGTGATAGACATGCTACTAGAAGGTCGACATGCATTGACAGGTAGATACATAAGGATCAGAGGAAAATCGACTAAACGATCGGAAGGATAGTGCTTTCGGTAGCCGCAACGGCAGAAGCCCAAGACTTAAGGAGCGGCAAAAACAACACTGCAGGGTCTGAAAAGTCAAAGCAATAATCGGGAGACTTCGTAGTCTGCCATCCACAACTGTGGAGAATGTAGAAGCAAGACGATCCGACGTGAAAGAAATAAATCGACCGATTAAGACAAATGCATCGGAGACAAATGACGAAGCCAAAGCTAATTATTTCTCCACAACGAAGGGAGTGCAAGCAAAAGACCTTCTGACTCAAACATAATTTGATTCCTAATCTATGAAAAATATTAAGTGTTCAGAATATCTTTAAATTCAGTGACAGTCAACAGCCTGTTTTACTTCCGAAATAGCGTCCTTTCGAAGAACAATTGATCTGATCGACTAGCAAAACCAAACTCAAAATCTGCGACCCACACAATTTTCAAAACACAAGCAACTTCCGAAAATAGGACGAGAGTTAATATTCAACAAATCATTCAAAATTAAAGCATGACCAGAAATTTCACGGATCCAAATGATTCAAAGCAACACTAGATCATGAGGAGGGGACCAAAATTTGAAAAAAATTGGGGAGAACAGTTGCAGCTGCAACAATTGGTGATTACCTGGCAAACCTAGATCTTTGGATGATTCTTCCTTGAGTGTCAGACTATTTAACAACGAATTAACTTATTGAATTCTTCCAGCTATCTGGATTTCTCAAATGGCAGATGTATGTACCTTTAATCATTGATGACCGTCCAATTTGGGAGAGTGGAAACCAAGATTTTCGAGTCTGGATAACTCTGTTGAGGCCGAAAGATGAGTTTCATTGTTAATTTTATCTTTAGGAAGCTGGAAGCTTGGACACCATAGGATTGTAGCATGTGGTAAACATGAATATTCATTTGTTCCTCATTCCCATGCCATTTTAGCACTTTTGTGCTTTTGGATTTTTGTCCTTTTCATATGAGTCCTCCTACATGCCTTTCTTTCTGAATTTTAATTTAGGCTCCTCTATCCCGAGTGTCCTTTTGTGTGAGGCGTATTCACGTTTCAGCTCACGGAGGGAGAGGAGATTTCGGTGATTTAGTACTTATAAGTTCAGCATTTGTTTTGATGTATAATGCTTTCATAGGAGTTTTGACTCTTATCTTCCTTTTGGCGTTCATTTCTTGGCATGGGATCATTTGTATTTAATATACTGTTTACCTTGCTCCTTTCCATGGGCCCTTGACTATCACCCCCTAGGAATTTTTAAATGTGGCATGGACGGAGCCTCAAAATAGTATTCTAGACCCTCTGATTCTAGTTTATTTTACAGGGGTTAAGCAGGACTTCAATGCGTACATATCTATTTGAGAAAACTGCTAAACTGGAAGAAGTTCTTTTTAGACAAACAGCAACACAAAATCTTATACCCAAGAATGTTAATCATTCCCAAATTTTTTGATGTTCTCCATGCAACTGCGGGTTTATTTCCTTTATTGAAATCAATAAAAAACTTAAACTAAAACAAAACTAAAAACATGACTCAAAAAGACGACCAAGCCAGATTATTTATATACAAGATAGAAGAACACAAACAAAACTCAAGAAAAATAAGGCTTGAGAACTAAACCATTTACTAGTAAGTTCTCTTCCCACCCTTGTAGATCTTGCAAATTATAAGTGGAAGGGCCAAGCTTTGCCGCAATCTGAAAAGGACCTACCCACAACTGCTGGAATTTCGTGTGTTTTCCTTTCTCATCATGGGGGTGGTCGCACTTGAGGACCAATTCTCCCACTTCAAAATCCTTTGTTCCTACCTTGTGCTTGTTGAACCATCTCTTTATTACCTCTTGTTGTTGTTTAAAGCTCTCTCTGGCCTTAGATCTAGCCTCTTCTGCTTTCAGAAGATTATATATTCTCATTTGTAAGACTTCATTCTCCAACCCTCTAGACTCTTGAGCTATTATGGATGAGGGTAGCATGATATTGGGGGGAAGAATGGCTTCTTTACCATACACAAGGGTATACGGTGACACTCCTACCGAATACTTGGGGGTGACTCTATCATCCCAAAGGGCGTTTGGTAGCGCTGAGTGCCAACTCCTCTAGTTTTCTATCACAGTCTTCTTTAAAATTCTAATCAGATTTTTGTTAGTAGATTCAGCCAAGCCATTTCCTTGTGGATAGTAATTTGCAGAGTAATGCAACTTTATTCCTTTCTCATGAGCAAAAGCAGTTAATTTAATTGACAAAAATTAAGTAGCATTATCAAAGACTAAAGAAACTGGAACTCCAAACCTGGTCAAGATGTGGTCCTGCAGGAAGTTGATGACCGCGTCTTCATTTATTTTGCACAGCGGGATGGCTTCGACCCAGCGAGTGAAGTAATCGGTTGCGGTCAGAATGTACTTATGTTGTAGGGAAGAGTTTGGATTTATCTCCCCAATAATATCCAACCCCCATTGTTCGAACGGCTCTGTGATCATCACAGGCTTCAGTGGTGCAGCTGCTTTAGATTGCCTTCCACTACACCTTTGACAAATATCGCACTTCCGGACATGGGCGTGTGCATCCTTGAAAAGCGTGGGCCAATAGTAATCAGCTCTGAGAATTTTGTGAGCTGTAGTATCTCCTGAAAAATGTCCCCCAGCAGGCCCGTCATGCAAATCGGTCATTATCCTCTTTGCATCTTCTTTCTCTAGGCACCTAAGAAGGACTCCATCATAGTTTTTTCTGAATAATATTCCTTCAACAATTTGATAGGAGGCTGATTTGAGACACAACACTCATCTTTTCTTAGAATTCCAATGTTCTGGAAACAACCCTGCCTGCAGTTAATGCACGAGGTCTATATACCAAGATTCAAGAGCTGTAAACAAAGGAAATACATCCATCAAATGTAATTCAGCCTCATCTTCCCAGGTGTGTTCTTCATTGTTCCCATTTTCAGTCATTAGTTTGCACAACCCTTGCCCTTTAAATATAGAATATGGCTTGAATTCAAGGTCATACTCGTGAAGGGCTATTACCCAATTGCCCCTTCTTTCTCCTAACTCCTTCTGTACAAAAAGGGACCTCACAGCTGGGTATGGGATGATCACCTTGGTTCAATTTTTTAATATGTAGGGCTTGAATTGTTTCACTGCTTTGAATACTGCATAAGCTTGTTTATCAATAGTTGGGTAATTTAATTCGGCCCCTTGTAGACTAGTGCTCATGAAATATATTGGGAATTCATCCCCCCCATATTATTTTTGAGTAAGCACAGCTGCTAGCGAATCATCAGATGCAAAAGTATATAGAACAAAATCTTTATCGAAATCTGGGCTTCTTATGGAGGGTGTGTGCACAACAATAGTTTTAATCTTGCTGAATTCATTCTTCTCAATCTCAGTCCATTTGAACTATGCACTTTGCTTCACCATTTGCTGCAGAGGTTTGACAATCTGAGCGAAATCTGGCACAAATCTTCGTACGAAATTTATGGTTCCCATAAATGATTGCATCCCCTTTTTATTATGGGGTAAGGGGATCTTTTCAATGGACTTAATTCTTTCCGGATCTATAGAGATTCCATATTTTGAAACTATATGACCCAACAACTTCCCCTCTGTAATAGCGAATACGCACTTCTTGGGATTGAGTGAGATGCCATATTTCCGACAGCGTTCGAAAATCTGCCTTAAATGAAACGCGTGCTCTCCTCTCCTCTTTGAGAATATCGTAATATCATCAAGGTACACTACAGCACTACAACCAATCAAACCTCGGAAAGCTATGTCCATAGCCCTCTAGAACGTAGCTCTGGCGTTTATAAGCCCAAAGGGCATTCTTCTGTAAGAGAAGGTTCTCCATCTGGTCCGGAATGTTGTCTTCAGTCTGTCTTCTTCATCTACTAATACTTGATTGTAGCCTGAGAAACCGCCTAACAAAGAAAATAGTTCAGAACCTGAGACCATTTGTAGTAGTTTCTCCATAGGTGGAACAGGATAGTTATCGTTATCTGAGGTGCAGTTTAAATTCCTGAAATCCACACATAGCCTGATTTCTCCAAATGTTTTCCTCACTGGTACCAGATTTGAGACCCATTTAGAGTGTTTGACCTTAAAAATGATCCTAGCATCCAATAAATTCTTAACTTCACTCTGAATCAGAGGTTCCAATTTGGGGTGAATTTTCCTTAAAGGTTGCTGATAAGGTTTGACACCAGATTTAATGGGGATGTTGGATGATGCTAGTGTCATATGTCTTCAAATATTCGTATGTCCAGGAGAAAACATATTTATATTGATTAAAAATACTGATGAACTTATCTCTTTCGACTGGTGAACAACATTTGCCAAGATTCACATATTTAGGATTTGTCTCAGTCCCTAAATTTATCAATTCAAACTGTAGAGATGAGCTATGAGTATTCACGTTTGCTGGCCTTCTAAACTTTTCATTTAGATCGAACATTCTTTCTAAGGTTCTGACTTCTTTAGGGATGAAATTATCATACTTTAGCTCAGCCTGATGTTCTTCATCGTCTATAATTGCTCCTTTAAATACCTCGTCATTTGTTAAGCATTCTATAATCTGTTGATCGTCATCGAACACTCGTAATTTGGTAATCATATCAGGCACCGAGGGCCTGAAAAGCAGTTCAACGGAGCACCGATTATTAGTAGGCACAAGCCTAGCAACTGATGTGGCTAGCAAGTCAGCTGCTGCATTTTTAAGTCTTGGAATTGAAACAATATTAAATGCGTTAAAACATTTGAGCAGATCCCATACCTCATTTTCATAAGATTTCAAGTGGGGAGAAATACAATGTATTTGATTCCGAATCTGTTTTACAATTATTTCAGAATCTCCAAAATCTTTCAAATTACTTACCTTTAATTTGATTGCTTTCCTCAATCCTTGCACCAACGCTTCATACTCAGATGTGTTATTCGTACATTCAAACTCTAATCTACATGAAAGAAAATGCTTATTCTTCTTGGGGTCGATAAGGACACAACCAGCCCCTGACCCTTCTAACGTCTTAGAGCCATCAAAAAACAATGTCCAGAAATCGCTAACTACAGCATGAGAATCTATTCCTACTGCTAAGTATTCTATTTTACAGTCGATTTCATCAGCCTGTGATAATCGAAGGAGATCAGGCTGGGTGTCTGACGTGTTGTTGGCTTCTTCTTGTTAGAATATAATCCGTTAGGGATTATAATATTGTAAATAAATAAATAGGAATAGTTGGAAGCCGAAAAGGCTGGACGGAAGGTGAAATAAACCGTCACATGAATGTATAAATGAATGCTTAGCCATGAATAGATTAACGAATTGGGAGTTATTACCAACACTTCTACTTGGTAATTTCCTGGTTCCAACTCAATAAAATAATTTCCCAACACAGAATCCACTGGTTCATTCTTTTCCTCAAGTTGAGTAACGTTGTATTTCATGTGAGGTTCCCTCAAAATTTTAATTTGGTTTGGGATTCCTTTATACAGCAGCCACAGATGCAACCAATCTGAGGCAAAATATCCATTTATCTTTGCTGACAAGTCTCTACTAAGGACAAGCCCATAAGCGTCTGGTATATCGGCCACCACAATATCAATGACTTGGCACACTTTATCATTTGACGACAGACGGACTAGGACATCCTCCATCTCACCAATTACCTTTACATTCGTCTTGTCCAAATGAACAACCCTCCACATGGATGGCTAAGGCTGCCCATTTATCTTTTTACAGACTGATATTGGCATGACGCTAACTGACACCCCTGATTCTACCAGGAAATTATGTACGTTATGATTAAAAATTTCAAAAGTGAGGAGGAAAGGTGGGTGTTTGTTCTTAGACTTACCTCCAATGCTGGTTTCTTCGATTTCTTCCTCTTCCTAAGGTCGATTGTCAGTGGGCAGCCTCTCATCTGATGCTTTGAGTGCTTTCAATAGTCTTTCTTTTTGCTGCGGCACTTTACACATTTCAAATAGTGAAACGTTTGCCTTTACCTTCTTTATATCTTCCACAATGGCATAATCCATCTGCGGTTCAATGGGGTGCGGTTTATCAGCATTCATATTTTCTTCATTGGGCTTGGCCAACATATCATTCTTCCTAGGATCTTGGCTGGTAATGGTGAATTCGGGAATTTTATCAGCTACGGAATTATTTTGAAATTTCTTAACATGTTTTTGCAGCCTTTTGATTTTTGGGAGTATGAGACTGTCTTCTTTAACTGACCCTTGGCTCCTTGTTGTAACGTTCGGTTCCATGATGCTCTCATATCCCCAATTCTTTTCTTCTTCAGCATCGAATAATGAAACAGAATTCCACAGAACCATGGTCTCCTCTTCTTGTTCCTTCGTTGAAGTGGTACTTTCTTTTCTTTCTTCATCCCCATCTTCTGTTAATTTAGAATCCAACAGCTGATTCATCACCAACGTCATTGAGTTTATCCATTGAGGACAATTCTTTTCAGAGTGGGGTTGTTGGTGGAACGTGCAAAAATTGTCCATTCCTACCTCTGTTAAATTCATAGATGCTGAATTGTGCGGAGGAGGTTGAGACTGATTGTTATCCTCTCTTTTCTTGTAATAGGGTTTGTAAAACTTTTGAGTTTCCTTCTCTTTCTCCAGTTCTATGATTCTGTTAGAAAGCTTCTACATCATTTTTGCCATATTTTCAAAATCTGGTGATTGCTCTTCCTTAGGCTTACTAAACAACAAGGCTTTTCTTCCCGCCATTTTCTCTCCTGACTGTTTGGGATAATCTTCGATGCTTTCCCTTTCAACCTCTACTATTTCTGCCTCCTCATAGGTCTCCGCCAAAGTAGGCTTGGCCTTTATTTTGGAAAACATGGCCAACTCGTGTCCTAAGGTTGAGTTATAGTATTCAATAAGGACTTTATCCAAAGGTCTGTCAGCTTCAGAAAAATTCTTGAGGCATGTGGCAAATATTTGGGTAAAGCTGTGCACCTTCTCCTTTCTTTCTTTCTTTAAGGCACACAAGCCTTTCATGAGGGCTGCATGAGTCTTCTGAGCTGCATATTTACTTCTAAAAATTCTCTCGAAGGTATCCCAATCAGGAATAGAGTTAGCAGGAAAACCAAAGTACCACGATGCTGCAGCTCCTTTAAGGGTGTGCGGGAATAGTCTGCAAACTAAATATTCATACTCCCTAGCCCTTAACCCTTCTATTTCCAGATAGAAACTTTGCAAATGGTCGTCTACGAGTATCTTCTCACTTGGGTCGAATTTGGGCAGCATCTTTTCAAAGGATTGAAGTAGATCATGTAATGGAGGTGTTAGGTTTAAAGGTGATCTGGCTCTCCAGGCAGGTGGTGGATTCGGTGGGTTAGGTGGTTGATTTGCGTTTACGCCCGCCATGAGTCTGGGTGGAGAGTGAGGGGGTGAATAAATAGGAGTGTGAACAGGAGAACTATGAGGGCTATCGGGACCTTCTTGGTTCAAAGGCAGTACAACTTCCTGTAAGGCTATTTCTACAAGTTCTTCCCAATCCCCAACCAACACTGAGTCTTCCAATATAGGACGATCTTTCCTTTTATATTATCTTCTGGGAAATTAAGGGATGATTTTCAATCCTCCAATCTTCTTCACATATGCCCTGGTGTGTCTCCTCAGATTATTAACAACTTCGTTGTTGACAGAAAACAAATGTTCTCTACCCCTTTCTTCTGGAATTGGATTATGAAGTCCACTGCTTTCTGAACTGTTACCAGTGGAATAATCTCAGGAAAACGGGTTTCCTCGGCCAGCCATGCATTGGTGGCCCTCCTTCTAGCACCAGAAACTGTTGAGGCCTGGAAATTTGAAAGCAACAACAGCAAGGGATTCTCCCTAGTCAACGTTCCCAACTAGCCCATGACTGTTTGGTATGGGGAATCCGTCCAGTTTGCGGTTCGGTTACTGTAGGTCAAGTAACAAAAATAAAAGGTTTTACCGGTTGCGGCCCGGTCCACTGTGTATATTTTTGTATTTTTTGACTTAAAGTATGAAATACATGTTCCTATTTAACAATGCAGGGTGATAAGGATGCTAGGAGTAGTCACAACATGATGCACATGCTCTTACCTCTCGTCTTAGCACTCACAAGCATATAAATCATACAAACAGTAATAAAGTAAAACTAGCTAAGCTATCTCTAGAGAGATGGATATTAATTCATGAGTAATGCACTACTGTCCATATGTTATGGCAAATCGTAGATAGCTGTTATTATAACCAAACATATAAACATGAATAAAATTATACATGATAAGATAGCTCATCAACAATTAAGACTCTCATTACTCATAGTGGAAAACATCATAAAGAAAACTAAAGAACATTCAAATAAGAACATAGGTTCAGGAATTTAGAATGTTCTCGCAGTTAATGAAACACAGTTGAAAACAAAATAGTTCCCATTCAACATCGCTCATTTAAATGCATTGATATGTTCCACATAGCACTTTCTCCAATAGGAAAAAAATGCAATTTCTAGTTGTAAAATGAAATAGTTCCTCTTACAAGAATTAGTTTACAAGTTTTTCAGGGGAAAGAGCCCCCATTCTAACTTTCAAATATTTAAACTAAACAGTAGACCGCTTGGGCTGCCCCCCAACGTGTGACCTCTCAGTTCCTCAAACCTTTCATGTCTTTCTTTGCACAATCATGATCTACTGAGTAACTGACAAACCTTTCAGATATGCGCCTTCATTGCTATTGATTTTGCTTTCTCCTTTGCTCACCCTCCTTGCAATCCTGTCGTCTTTGATTCGACTTTTACCGAAACGGCCCAGCTCCCTTCTGCCAACTATCTCCCTGCCGCGGTCGTCTGAACAGTCTCTTGAATCTTCTACAATTAAATGACAATTAACATTCATTAGGACTATATTTTCAAGAAGTTCAAACCACGTTAAACTATATCAACCACAACGGCTAAGCAGCAAGAAAGGTCGTGCGTTGCATTACTGTTATGAAGCTTAACAAACGCCGACACCACTATCTCATCTACCTATGGGTTCGAAAGAAATCACCAGCGACAGGAAACCACGAACTCATCGGTGGCTCAGAATGCTAACATCTGCAGGGTAAACTCATTCACATCCGCATAAGCGAGTCTTAATAGGAGACAGGTACCACGGAAACACGTAGGCCTATCAGAGTTAGAAGAGTTATGATCTAAGTTGTGGGCGGGAAAGATTCAAATCGGAAATTGAAAGGACATTAACATCAGGAGCCAAATTCTTTGCCCATCCACAACGGAGAAAAAGAAAAATACTACGGACATGTGACACGCATCGGCAGGTGGAGCGCTTTTCATCGGGTGCTTAGATGATTTGAGAGATGCAACGGTGGAAGCAAAAGGTGATAGACATGCAACTAGAAGTTTGACATGCATCGGTGGGCGGAGACATAAGGATCGGAGGAGAATCGACTAAACGATCGGAAGGATAGTGCTTTCGGTAGCCGCAACGGCGGAAGCCCAAGACTTAAGGAGTGGCGAAAACAACACTGCAGGGTCTGAAAAGTCAAAGCAATAATCGGGAGACTTCGCAGTCTGCCGTCCACAACTGCAGAGAACGTAGAAGCAAGATGATCCAACATGAAAGAAACAAATCAGCTGATTAAGACAAATGCATCGGAGACAAATGACGAAGCCAAAGCTGATTATTTCTCTGCAACAGTGGGAGTGCAAGAAAAAGACCTTCCAACTCAAACATAATTTGATTCCCGATCTATGAAAAATATTAAGTGTTCGGAACAGCTTTAAATTCAGCGACAGTCAACAACCTGTTTTACTTCCGAAATAGTGGCCTTTCGAAGAACAATTGATCTGATCAACTAGCAAAACCAAACTCAAAATCTGCGACCCACACAATTTTCAAAACACAAGAAACTTTCGAAAATAGGATGAGAGTCAATCTTCAACAAATCATTCAAAATTAAAGCATGACTAGAAAGTTCACGGATCCAAATGATTCAAAGCAATACTAGATCATGAGGAGGGGACCAAAATTTGAAAAAATTTGAGGAGAACAGTTGCAGCTGCAATAGCTGCCTACATTTAGTCACCATTTGCCTTTATGCTCTTGTTCGAAGGAAGTTGAATCTTGAGTCAGCCATTCCTCAGTTGTCTTGACTTTCCATGTCGGCCATTCCCGGTACTATTATTGGTTCATGCATATCTTTTCCTTCCACATTATACAGCATTTTTTAGTACCTCATGTTGGTTAATGGGGGATGCCTTAATACCCTCCTTCCAGCAAATTCCATCCCATCAACTTTAGATCATTTATTTTGGGATAGGAGTCTAGATTCCTTTGAGTGCCTTGAGACTTACAGTCATTAGTGGTAGGTTCTCTCGCCATTGATAGTTTTGGGAATACATCAATGTCCCCTGATCGATGGATTCTTTCAAGTGTTTGACCTCAACACATATATTTGCACTTGTTAGATTGCACTCTAGTACCTTGATTCCCATTTTCATTATCGGTGGGTGATCTTTCGTCTATTAATGGTATGCATCAATGACCAGTAATCAGACAATGTACTACTATGTTCGACCTCGACACCTCTATTCACATACTAGGACATGTACTCGTAGCGATTTCTGTAGAATACTTTTCAGAATGGTGGAATTTCACATATTCTACCTCCTTGATCGTGCCAATGTTCATGAGATTTTAGCTCTCATGACTTGATTCCATTATATGTCAGATATCTTCAGCCATTATGGAGATATTGATCCATTGTATATCTTTAGCTTTCATGGATATTTTGATCCTATGTATATCTTCATCATGGATATTTTGATCTATTATATATTGTATGTGGTGATGACCACACATGTCATATTTTGTATCATGCCTATTCATGACCATTGTACTCTTATGTATCTAGGACTACTATACGTATTTGTAGTCATATGCAGAGTTTGATTATTGTACTATAATGTTGGATAGCTAATTATTCCACCTCGTTCCTCATCACTCCACTTCTGGGATGGATTTATAATGTATTTCGGCCATCATGTTAGCCCTCTGACCTCACACATTAGGGGGCATCTGTTACAGCTGATTTTACCACACATGGTAGATCACACATTTATGCCCTTCCTTGTCCCTCTACAGACTCTTTGGACCCCATGGACTATTTTTGTACCTTTGATGTTTCTAAGATCATCCCTAAAAACACCTATTATTTGATGTATGCGACTTTTAATCCCTTTCTCGAGTATATACGTAGATATTACCTTTAAACCCGCGTACATCAGGATGTGTGAAAAAGGCCAAATAGTTTTGGAGTTTTCCTTGATGTGAATCTAAGTCACTTGTCTTTTCTCCTTCCATACACCTTGAGATCACTCGGATTTGACCTTCCATTACCCCATTGAAGCACTATATAAGGAACCCTTTGGATACATTGAAAAAAAGGAGAGGAATTGAAGAGAAATAAAACTATATTCCATTGTTGTCGTAGCTTGCTTATACTTGAGTCTTCACCCCTTTGTCCCTTGGAGCACTTTGTGTTCTTCCCAAGATTTCCTTTTCTTGTGAGCTTGCTATTAAGAGATGGAGGATTGAGGTGGTGGAAGCCTAAGTGGAGGAATCAATCCCTCTAGTTCGTAGACGTGCCAACAGAGGTTGTCACTTATGTAATCTCTGATTTACTTAATAGAAATATCTTTTCCTATCCAATGATGTGCATTTAAATGAATATTGAATCCATGGATGTATTTAATTGCTTATGTATCATTGATTATATATGCTAGAGTATGCCTAACACTATATTATATATCATGCTTGCCTTGTTTTAATTTTGTTGAGAGTAAATTGCCAAAGCAAGCGGGATTCGGAAAAAGCTCAACGAGGATCTACTACAACCATCTGGATTAAGGTATGTTTTGAGATCCTTTAGTGTTAGATGTTGTATTTCTCTTGCATATTGGGAAGGGATTGATTTCTATGGTTTATCTGTCGGTTGTGGTACACCCCAAGCCATAGGAAGTTTTCTCCGTAATAGTTACTAAAGGTTCCAACACCAAACATGAGGAAATCATCCATGAATAAGACATGATTTAGCTATGTTTCGTTGGAAAATTTATTCCTTTTATTAGTATTACCTCTCTTGATTTGTGCAACAGTCTGCTCAGAGATTTTTCTATTAACAGAAACAAGAAAGGAGATAAAGGACATCCTTGTCTCAATCCTATGGTAGGTTTGAAAAAATTGGAGGGGGTTCCATTTATCAATACTGCAAAGGAATTAGATTGAACACAGCCCAAAATCCACTCTACCATCTCTATTGGAATTCCAATATGGATTAATAGCAAATGTATGAAGGTCCAACCTACCTTGTCATAGGCTTTTGATAAGTCTATTTTGAGTGCAAAAGCGATTGTTTTTCCTTTTTGATTGAGTGTAAAGATTCTTGAGCTGATGACAATACATCATGAATCTACTTATTGAACATGAAGCCAAACTGTTCCTCTGCTATGAGCTGGATCATGATAGGCTTGAGTCTCTGATCAATGATCTTCGCAATGATTTTGTACACCATATCGCAGGAGGAAATGGGTCTGAAATACTCAAAGGTATCCCCTTTTTGTTTCTTCGGGATTAGGGTGATAAAATTGGCATTCATAGCCCCTAAAAATTTAGCTGTCCTCTGCAATTCCCTGACCACCTTCAATAGATCATCCTTGAGTAGATCATAAAACCCTAAGAAGAAGTCTAGGGTAAAACCATCAGGCCCTGTTATCTTTCCTTTTTGGAAGGTGGATATGATCTTTCTATGCTCTTCCTTTATCACTTCCTCCATTAGAACCTATTGAATCTCCTCTATTATTAACCTAGGGAACAGGTTCAGGACCTCTAGGATTTCACTAATGGGGAAAAATGTTGGAGTTGAGAATATTTTTTGGAAATGATCTACTGCTGCTTTTGTCTTCTCTTTAAATGAATGGCCTATTCCACCTGCCTCATTCTTAATTTCTAAGATGTGATTAATATTTTTATTGTGTGAGGAAAACCTATGGAAGTATTTTTTGTTCTTATCCCCAGCCTCGAACCATAAGGCTCTTCTTTTTAGTCTACTAATTTTTTCCTCCTGTTCTAAGAGAAGGTTGTGTTTCTCTTCTTCCCTTGTTAACTCATCCAACTCTGTTACAGTCAACACCCTTGAGTTGTTGGAGCTGTAAATGTCCTCTATATTCTTCTCTATTTCCTTCAACTCTTTTTGATCCAAGATTATTTAATTTCTTCCCCATTCTTTTGAAAGTTTATTGATTTTTAATAAATTATTCATCATCTAAAACATGCACCCATCTATTCACTAAGTCTCGATTGGCTTCCAATTCTTCTTCACCAATTCTATGTACTCCTCATATTCTAGCCAATTTGGATTGAACTTGAAGGGAGCAGGGGGGTTTTCTTCTGATTTCATGATTGAGAGAGTGATTGAATTATGGTATGAAAACCCTCCTATTTCTACCTCAGATTTGAATACCAACTAATTATGCATCGGCCCTTCTGAAAGTAAAAATATGTCCAATCGTTTGGAGATTTCTTGATCTCCTCCTCTCCTATTTCTCCAAGTAGTTCCAATCCGATTTGGTTGTAGAGATATTAGACTCTTCTGCTAAAAAAAAGAGCTGAAATATGATGCTAAAACATCTTGCCATGCATTTTTACCCTAGACTTCTCCCGATGTCAAGGTGTTGCAGCTGCAACATTTTCCCAAAATTCAAAAAAAAATCGGACCCTCCTTTAATTCGTTTTTTGGTTTTTGCTTGATGTTTGCACAAAGATTACTTTGATGCCAGCAATTTTTTACAGTTTGAATTGATTTTTCCTTGCCATCAGAAGCATGTGAGATTTTTGAGTCGAGAGTCCAATTATCTTCATGCCCACCGTTGCGGAAAAGAATAGGGCATCAAGTCCGAGTCAAGTGTATTTGGTCTTCGATGCATTTTTCTTTATCGACAGTTGTTTTGAGATCCCTTCGGAACCTTTGTCTATACGTCTTCTGCTATTGTGGAGAAGGTACTGCAAATTTTTTCGAGTGTTTTTGTATCCTCTTCCGATCCCCGCCATTTTTTGATTCGCAGTTCCTTTGGATTTAAGCTTTCATCGTTGCGGCTTTGGAAAGCACAATCTTTCCGCTGTAGTTTGATTTTGTTTTCTGCATGACCATTATTTTTTGGCCGAAGTCATGTTTGTTTTAACTCCAATTTTTGCTGGTCTGTGGAACTTGGTTTCTTTTATGGTTTTGTTGTTGCATCTTTCTAACCATCTACTGATCCGAAGCTTTAGTCTCGTGAGATCCAAAGTGAGTTTTGATTTGTTTCTCCACCGATGCCATTGCAGTTTTCTTGGTTGTTTCATCATCCGCCGTTGTGGAGGTGATGTTGACAGGATCGCCAATCCCATAGTATTTTGCCGCTCGATGGTTTTATTTTTCCCGCTGATTATGGATGACTGAGGCCTATATATCAGGGCTAGGGTGTTTTATTATTTTATTGTTTTTTTGGTGAATTCCCCATGCTGTCATTATCACTCAAGCAGACCAACGCTTTCGCTGTCGGTACCTTCGCTCCTAGGTGGCTCCACCGTGGAAGTTTGTGATTTTTCTCCACCAGTCATGCAGCACAATGCTAGGTAGGACCTTATTCCCATTTACCTTTCTGTTTGATTGGTCAAAGTATTTTTGTTGTCCTTGGTTAGTTTGTTTCCTCTGCGGTTAGTGGTCACCTAGGTTTTCCATCTCGGCATGTATATATATTCGAGGTAAATGGTATGGATTCCCGGTGGGGGGTTTTGTAGTTTTGATTGATGATGACTTTCGCGGTTGTTAGGGGTTTGTAGATTGCACTCGACTGCTGGGGAAACCGGTGCAGATGGCCATTACGCTGTCTGCACCAGTATCCTCTAGTCTGTGTGTGGCCATCCAGGGGGAGCGTTTCATGTTTTTCTTCCGAGATGTCGAGGTTCTGATTCCACTGTATCGTCGCCCTCATTTTTTTGAACCAGGGTCACAAAATTGAGATGGTTAAGGTCACAACGTTAAGATGGTTAAACTCGAATACGAACCTGGACCATTTTTTAGGGTCAGAATGCATTGTCTAGTCAGATTGTAATGCGAGTGCTTTTTTGCAGCTAGTAGCTTCATCTTATTTTTATGAGTTAAATGCACTATTAGAATACAATATCATTCTCTTGGGATTAGGCCTCATATTTTCCTTGGAAAGATTTAGTTCATAATGCTGAGAGGGGGTTCTTGAGACTGTTTTCTGCTTCAGCATTAGGAGGGGGATAGTATTTAGTTTAGAAAAAGCCATAATATTTTGAGTTGATTCTGCAAATGTTGGTCATGCGCTGGTTTTATCCTTTTAAGCAGATTAATTTTATGCAGGAACATTTGGTTTCTGAGCGTTGTTTGTTTATTTTTCATCACTGCACTCATGTTTAGCATAGACGAGGTAAAATGCTTATATAGTTTGTCACCATTTTTGAATGTTATCTGGGAATGACCCAACAGAACCTAAAATATTTTGTGTATGACAGGGAAATTCTCCAGGATCCGAGTTGTCTAAACATCAGAAAAAGAAGGCTCCCGTAGTAGAAAAGGAACCCGAAGTCGAAATTGTTACCAGAGTTGAGTACACTTACGAGGACACCAAATGCATAGTGGGTGTGGAACCTGAATATAAATGGGGGGAAGTTTACAGATTAATAACACGCTGAGAAGTACCTAACATAAGTTTTGAAGAAGAAACCATCTATGCCAATATAGAGAGATCTACATTGATAAAAATTGCTACCAGACATGAGATTTTTCCATGCTCAGAGGTGATTGGGTGAATTCTGCCTAGGGTAGATGTAACCACCATGATTTTGGTAAATGTTGATAAACAAGGTTATGCTGCTTATAGCTCTAGGTATGTATCAATGGCCGACCACTTACCAGAAGCACAAGTGTACTTGACTGAGGACTAGCTGAAGGAAATTAAGATGGACCTAGTCGATACATTGAAGAGAATGCTGGTGCCTGGAAAGAACTTTAGAACTAGGCCGAACGGGGAATATGATACTGCCACTGTAAGAACCCCTTACAGGTTCATTGCCCTGATGTTGAACAAGATTTTCAGGAGGGCCCACGGTAAAAGCTTCAAGTTAGAATGGGTGCCTATCATTTTCTATGTTACAACACAGGGGACAATGTTCAACTGGGAAAACATTGTGTCCAACAGCCTCTCAGCCTGCATTGCATCAGCACTAGGAGGGGTGTCCCAGAAGAGATCAGAGTTGTATATGAGCTCTATAATAATTGATTACATACTATGCACTCAACCCTTCCCAAATCTGAGGTGTATCTGGGACCGGGAGAGAACACTAGTCTACTCAGCATACAAGCCACTGTGGGAACACAAATACCATAGTCACTATAGGGAAGTGTGTGAACACTTCATCATGCCATTATATACCTTGATTTTCTTGAAAGAGTGCAACTGCATGTTGAAGGAAGCATTGCAGGTGATTGAAGAATATGCATGCCACTACTTAACTGAGGATGGATTGTATTTCAGAATGTATGGATGCTCCAGAGCACCCTCACTGCTACCAAAATATGCCACTGACTATATAGCCCACAAAGAGGTAGTTAGGCAAGTCTTTTTAGATGGCATAGGGAGATTTTTGTTTGAGCATAAGAAATCAGCTTACCCTCCTTTACCGTTTAGGTAGGGAAGCTATAAATTGACAAGGGTGAAGAAAGCTGAGGAATTTGTGGAGGAATTGGGGAAATTCCATTTTGGGTAAATGAATTTCCATAGGAACGATTCCTGAAATAAAGTGGCAGAGCACTGCAGGGAGGCAAATGTGCATTTTGAATATACAAGCCACTAGGATAGAGAGGAATCCATTTTTCCCAGTGCACAAAATATAACGACCTTAAGAAGAAGGTTTAAAAAGAAAATCACCACCAAAGGCAGAAAAGGACAGGATGAGCAAGAAAAGGCAGAGGAGAAAGAAAATAGAAAAAGAAATGAAGATGCTAGGAGACTAGCATAGGAAATTGAAAGCTGGCTCAAAAGTGAGGAGGAATAAAAGAGAAGAGTTGAACAAGAGGCAGCTAGAAAGTCAGAAGGAGATACCCGAAGTGAATAGGAGGAAAAGAAAAGAAAGATGGATGAGGAACTAAACAATCAGGAAGCAGAAAGGCTAAAGCTGATAAGGACAATGAAAAAGCAATCAGCTTTTGATCCTGTAGAGAGTCAGGCTCAAGACTTGGGGAACCCTGATATTCAATATCACGATGCAGCTGCTGGTAGCACAACAATATAGGCTATGATCCCTACCCTAAGACTAATCCATTTTGAGCTGAAGAAAGGGGAGGAGGTACCATATTTCAACACTATTTTTTATGATAGAGAAAGGAAAAGAATAGTGAAGAGGACCGAGAGAAATCTCAAGACTGGGGGGTAGTCAGGTAAAATGATAAATGATACAATCGTAGTATATGGGACAGACAAGGACCTCATATTCACCATCAGAGCTGGGGCTGCATTGATCCATGCTTCTAAGGACAATGTAGATCGAATAATGACTGATCTTGAATAGTCAAAGAAGTCCACTGCCCAGCTCAAAGATACACTGAGAAGAGAGAGAGAGGAAAATAATAGATTGAAAAGAAAGTTTGAAGATATACAACAGGAAATAAAGTCTTCAAAAGCTGAACTCTAGTTCCTCCAAGTATAGAATCGATCTATGGAGGCCACCCAAGGAAGTCTGGAGAAAGTGCAACAGGAATTTCAAGAGTTAAGAACGGAAAAGGAGCAACTGCTAGGTAAGATAGGGGAATTGGAGCTACAGAAGGCTACCTTGGAGGAATCCGAAAGGAAACCTTAGTGGCAGATTGCAGAGCTGAGAGAATAGGTTGCCTCATTAACGGCAGCTCTAGAAGAGGCCAGGGAACAACAAGTCAATATTCAGCCTTTCAAGGAGCATGTTTTGGCATAGAGGACCAATATGCACCAGCTGCAAGTAGCCATAGAGAAAGATAGGTGCAAAATATTGCAGGTAGATAATCGGCTAGAAGAGATTTTGGAAACCTCTTCATATTTTGTAGATAGATCGCAGGACATCTTAGAAGTCCTGACAGGAAGGATGACGAGATTGGAAGCGAATGAAGAAATCCCTACGGATCTACCATCAAAAGATCAACAAGCCCTGAGGGTAGACTATGGTTTACTGGAGTTTTCCATTGACACAGCTGAAGAATTCAAGAAGGATGTAAAGAAGACAAAGGGGGCTTGTGCAGAATTCTTCAGGAGACTTTTGATCACTTATAATCACTTCCAGGTTGAGGCTGAACATAGAATGGATACCTTTCCAGACCACAGCCTGTTTTTGGAGATTTTGCAAATAAGATATCAAGAAGATGAATAAAGGATACAGCACATCAAATCCATAGACGAGAAAACCCTGAGGAATGAAGTAGCTCATTCTATGGTTAGTGTGCAGTTGTTAGAAGACCAACTTCACCTGAGCGTAGCCAGAATAGAAGTAATAAGAAATCAGGATGCTAAATTGGAAATAAATATTCGTTTCTTAGAACCTTCCGAATTTGAAAGCATTGCCTCAGAGGCTTCAACATGGAAGAATTTTTTGAATAGTCAAGTGAGACCCTCCTCATGAGCACTTTATTCATTTTATTGTAATATATTGTAAACTTTGTAAGCACTTAATGAAAGAAAAATGTGGGAGATGAAGAGTTGGGGAATCCTAAGAGTCATTTGTGGGCAGCCCAACAGTTTTGTTCTTTTTGTATAAATATAGAATATTTAGATAAGGGAGGGACTTTTTTTTCCTAGTTAGATTGGTGAGGACATATTGTAAGAAGAACTATTTCCTTTTGCAATAGAGAATTACAGCTTGCCTATTGGAGAAATCTTGGTAGAATGTTCAAATGTTATGCTATGGATTTGTTGAAGAGGAACTATTTCATTTTCAAATTTGTGTCCATTAACTGTGAGATCGTTCTAACTCTTCGAACCTATGTTCTTGTATGAATGATCTCTGGTTTATTTTATGAAAATTTCCACTATGAGTAATGAATGTCGTTCATAAACAATTGGCTATCTGATTGTTCAAATATCTTTAAATGTTCATGTGTTTTGAAAGAAGTATCAGCTATCTGTGATTTTCATAATACATGCACAAAATACATTACTCATTAATAAGTGATAATCTTTCTCTCTGGGGATAGGTTAGGTAGTTAGTTTTAATTCCTTGATGTGTGTGATTTAGATGCAAGAGAGTCTAAGACTAGAGGCAAGAACCTATGCATCACATTGTGACCACTCCTTGCATTCTCAATCAATCTGCATTTCTAGATAGGTGCTTGCATATCATACTTAAAACTTAAAAAAAAAAACACAAAAATATACACAGTGGACCGGGCCACAACCAGTAAAACCCTTTTTTTTTGTTACTTGACCTACGATAGCCGGACTGCAAACCGGATGGATTCCCTACACCAAACAGTCACGGGCTAGTTGGGAACGTTGACTAGGGAGAATCCCTTACTATTGTTTCCTGCGAATTTCCAGGCCTCAACAGTTTCTGGTGCTAGAAGGAGGGCCACCAATGCATGGCTGGCCGGGGAAATCCATTTCCTTGAAATAACTCCACCAGTGATAGTTTTGAAAGCAGTTTATTTCCTGATCCAAATACTAAAGAGAATAGAGAACATTTGTTTGATGTGGAAAACCAAGTGGTAAATGATATGAGAAGACACACACAGGCTTATGTAAAGAGTATTGGAAGATTACCCATTATCATTGATTTACCCCAAAGAGAATACAAGAAGAAAGACCGTCCCATCTTGGAAGGTTCAGTGTTGGTTGGAGATTTGGAAGAGTTAGTAGAAGGAGCATTACGGGAGATTGTTCAGCCTCTAAATCAAGTGGGCCCAAATACACCTTATTGTTCACCTCTTCATACTCCTGTTCATTCACCACCTCATTCTCCACCCAGACTCATGGTAGGTGTAAATGCAAACTAGCCTAACCCACCAAATCCACCACGAGCTTGGAAAGCCAGATCCAAATACTGAAGAGAATAGAGAACATTTGTTTGATGTGGAAAACCAAGTGGTAAATGATCTGAGAAGACACACATGGGCTTATGTAAAGAGTATTGGAAGATTACCCATTATCACTTATTTACCCCGAAGAGAATACAAGAATAAATACCGTCCCATCTTGGAAGGTTCAGTGTTGGTCGTAGATTTGGAAGAGTTAGTAGAAGGAGCATTACGGGAGGTTGTTCAGCCTCTAAATCAAGTGGCCCCAAATACACCTTACTGTTCACCTCTTCATACTCCTATTCATTCACCACCTCATTCTCCACCCAGACTCATGGTAGGTGTAAATGCAAACTAGCCTAACCCACCAAATCTACCACCAGCTTGGAAAGCCAGATCACCCTTGAACCTAACACCTCCATTGCATGACTTACCTCAAGATTTTGAGAAGTTTCTGCCTAAGTTTGATCCAAATGAGAAGGTTGTAGTAAATGACCATTTGCAAAGTTTCTATTTGGCAATAGAAGGATTAAGGGCTAGGGAATATGATGATGTTGTTTGTATACTTTTTCCACACACCCTTAAAGGAGTAGTAGCATCCTGGTACTTTGGTTTTCTTGCAAACTCTATCCCAGATTGGGATACCTTTGAAAGGATTTTCAAAAGCAAGTATGCAGCCCAAAAGACACATGCAACACTAATGAAAGGTTTGGGTGCTTTAAAAAAAGAAAGGCATGAAAAGGTACACAATTTCACTCAAAGATTTTCTGCTTACCTCAAGAACTTCTCTGCAACTGATAAACCTTCTGATAAAGTTCTGATTGAGTATTATACCTCAGCTTTAGGGCCGAATTTGGCTATGTTCACAAAAGCTCAGGTTAAGCCTACATTAGCAGAGACTTATGAAGAAGTAGAAAGAGTAGACGCTGAAAAGGAAAGTATAGAAGATTATCCCAAGCTATTTGGTGAAAAAACTTCCAGGAAAAGAGCCTTATTGTTGTCTAAACCTAAAGAGGAGAAATCACTAGATTTTGAGGGGATGTTAAAGATGATGCAAAATCTTTCCAACAGAATAATAGATTTGGAGAAATAAAAAGAAGCTCATAAAGCTTATAATCCTTACTAACAAAAAGGGAAAATAACAATCAATTCAAGACCCCTCCGCATGGTTCAGCATCAATGAATCTAATAGTGGTAGGGATGGATAATTTATGCACTTTTTACCAACAACCTCATTCTAAAAAAGAATTGTCCTCAATGGTTAAATTCAATGACATTGGTAATGAATCAGCTCTTGGAATCTAAATTGACTGAGGACAGTGATGAGGAGGAAAAAGGTAATAATACCATAGAAAAACAAGAAAATGATACCTAAGTTCATGTTAGATTCAGTGTATAGCTTTAATGGTAACACAATTTGTAATATTTATGTCAATATATGACCAGGTGGTTCAATGTGGATTTTAAGCTCGGTGATTAACTCTAGATAAGTCAATAAAAATCTTGTGTCAAAATTAATGCTTAACAAAGATCTTATTATTACCCATGGTATTTGACCAAATTCCAAGGAGTGAACTTCGATGATTTGTTTTTTTATATATTGGGGGAATCAACAACTAGGGTGGGGTTCATACTCATGTGACATGAGCTCGATCCATCTACTACCACTATACCACCACACACACCCATACAACCCCCATGCATAGGGCCCACACTATACAAAGTTTGAACCCATGACATCACAAGGAGTTCTTTAACAATACACTACATCACCACTTGATCTATACCCTTAGGGATATATAATAGAACTCTGATACAGTCATGAAGAAATAACCCATATTAAATCTATATATTTATGCTCTTCCTTGCATCATGTCTTCTTATAATCTATTATCACAAAAATCTAATTCCATTGGATGTAGCTTGGGTGGTTGGGAGGAATGATTGATACCCTCCTAAGTGACATGATGCTCCTGTGAGCCCCTATATAATGCTTGATATGTTGTTGTGGAGCCCCTTTATAATAAATGTGTCACATGATGTAAGATGACCATACCTTGATTCATGTTTGAATAGGAGTCCCATTTGAAAAAAAATCAATTATCACAAAGTATCATTATTAGCATGTATTTCATAATGTCAATTATTTTTAAGAGTAAAAGATATATCTTAGTTGTATTATCTATTTGGATTACAATAAATTTTACATTAAATTTATCTCTTATTTTGTTTTTAATGTGAGTTTCTTTGATTGTTGAACATAACAAGTTCAAACTTCAGCAATGTAGCAAACAAAAAAAGTTATAATAACAATATATGAAAAGAATGAGTCATGCAGTAGTTGCTCTAGTGAAAAAAATTAAAATTAAATGATTACCCTAGCTTTGATTTTACTGCTGACGAATTTAAATTCTTGAGCTTGAAACTGGAAATAAAAGTTACTTGTAAAAAGACCTGTAACAAGAATCATCATTTCATTGCATTAGCTTCAAGAGCTAAGTAAGCCTCGAGCATGAACTGAAGTTCCTTCATTTAAGCAAGAGACAAACTTTAGTACATATTAAACAAACATTTGTTTTCAGCTCATACTACTTCAGATCATTACTTACTAAATCAATCTTTCAATACTTAATTTTGAATGCAGATAGTGAAGAATGCAATTATAGAAATTAATAAAGGAATTTGTTTTAGTTTCTAGATTAGACCCTTTAGGATGTTAACTATTAGCAGTTAAGTTACTCTCTTTATCGATGATTTTAAACATTAATTGTCGCAAGAAAATTTTTAAATTTTTATGAAAATTTGGGGTATTACACTTACTTTTAGTTATATCATTTTCCCTAAGCCTCTATGGCTTGTGTCAATATCAACACCTAAGTTCATGTTAGATTTAGTGTATAGCTTTACTGGTAACACAATTTGTAATATTTATGTCAATACATGACTTGGTGGTTCAATGTGGATTTTAAGTTGGGTGATTAACTCTAGCTAAGTCAACAAAAATATTGTGTCAAAATTAACGCTTAACAAAGATCTTATTATTACCCATGGTATTTGACCAAATTCCAAGGAGTGAACTTGGATGATTTCTTTTTTTTATATTGGGGGAGTCAACAACTAGGGTGGGGTTCGTACTCATGTGACATGAGTTCGATCCATCTACTACCACTATACCACTACACCCACCCATAAAACCCCCATGCATAGGGCCCACACTTTACAAAGTTTGAACCCATGACATCACAAGGAGTTCTTTAACAATACACTATATCACCACTTGATCTATACCCTTGGGGATACATAATAGAACTTGGATATAGTCATGTAGAAATAACCCATATTAAATATATATATTTATGCTCTTCCTTACATCATGTCTTCTTATAATCTATTATCACAAAAATATAAGTCCATTGGATGTAGCTTGGGTGGTTGGGAGGAATGATTCATAGCTTCCTAAGTGACATGATGCTCCTGTGAGCCTCTATATAATTCTTGATATGCTCTTGTGGAGCCCCTTTATAATAAATGTGTCACATGATGTAAGATGGCCATACCTTGATTCATGTCTGAATGGGAGGCCCATTTGAAAAAAAATCAATTATCACAAAGTATCATTATTAGCATGTATTTCATAACATCAATTATTTTTAACAGTAAAAGATATATCTTAGTTGTATTATCTATTTGGATTACAATAAATTTTACATTAAATTTATCTCTTATATTGTTTTTAATGTGGCTTTCTTTGACTGTTGAACATAACACGTTCAGACTTTAGCAATGTAGCAAACAAACAAATTTATAATAACAATATATGAAAAGAATGAGTTATGTAGTACCTGCTCTAGTAAAAAAAATTAAAATTAAATGATTACCTTAGCTTTGATTTTACTGCTGACGAATTTAAATTCTTGAGCCTGAAACTTGAAATAAAAGTTACCTATAAAAAGACCTATAACAAGAATCATCATTTCACTGAATTGGCTTCAAGAGCTAAGTAAGCATCGGCCATGAACTCAATTTCCTTCATTTAAGCAGGAGCCAAACTTTAGTACATAGTAAACAAACAGTTGTTTTCAGCTCATACTACTTCAGATCATTACTTACTAAATCAATCTTTCAATACTTAATTTTGAATGCAGATAGTGAAGAATGCAATTATAGAAATTAATAAAGTAATTTGGTTTAGTTTCTAGATTATACCCTTTAGGATGTTAACTGTTAGCAGTTAAGTTACTCTCTTTATCGATGATTTTAAACATTAATTGTCGCAAGAAATTTTTTAAATTTTTATGAAAATTTGGGGTATTACACTTACTTTTAGTTATATCATTTTCCCTAAGCCTCTATGGCTTGTGTTAAGATCAACACCTAAGTTCATGTTAGATTCAATGCATAGATTTACTGGTAACACAATTTGTAATATTTATGTCAATACACGACTTGGTGGTTCAATGTGGATTTTAAGATGGGTGATTAACTCTAGCTAAGTCAACAAAAATCTTGTGTCAAAATTAATGCTTAACAAAGATCTTATTATTACCCATGGTATTTGACCAAATTCCAAGGATTGAACTTCGATGATTTCTTTTTTTATATATTGGGGGAATCAACAACTAGGGTGGGGTTCGTACTCATGTGACATGAGCTCGATCCATCTACTACCACTATACCACTACACCCACCCATAAAACCCCCATGCATAGGGCCCACACTATACAAAGTTTGAACCCATGACATCACAAGGAGTTCTTTAACAATACACTATATCACCACTTGATCTATACCCTTGGGGATACATAATACAACTTGGATATAGTCATGTAGAAATAACCCATATTAAATATATATATTTATGCTCTTCCTTGCATCATGCTTTCTTATAATCTATTATCACAAAAATTCTAAGTCCATTGGATGTAGCTTGGGTGGTCGGGAGGAATGATTGATACCTTCCTAAGTGACATGATGCTCCTATGAGCCCCTATATAATTCTTGATATGCTCTTGTGGAGCCCCTTTATAATAAATGTGTCACATGATA
Organism: Pseudotsuga menziesii; assembly: GCA_001517045.1. Lineage (NCBI taxonomy): Eukaryota > Viridiplantae > Streptophyta > Pinopsida > Pinales > Pinaceae > Pseudotsuga > Pseudotsuga menziesii. The sequence continues at coordinate 20,784 of LPNX010143147.1, read as the reverse complement.
TAAGATGACCATACCTTGATTCATGTCTGAATAGGAGGCCCATTTGAAAAAAAACAATTATCATAAAGTATCATTATTAGCATGTATTTCATAACATAAATTGTCTTAGTTGTATTATCTATTTGGATTACAATAAATTTTACATTAAATTTCTCTCTTATTTTGTTTTTAATCTGGCTTTGTTTGACTGTTGAACATAATAAGTTCAAATTTTAGCAATGTAGCAAACAAACAAATTTGTAATAAAAATATATGAAAAGAATGAGTCATGGAGTACCTGCTCTAGTAAAAAATTTAAAATTAAATAATTACCTTAGCTTTGATTTTACTGCTAACGAATTTAAATTATTGAGCCTAAAGCTGGAAATAAAAGTGACCTGTAACAAGAATCATCATTTCACTGCATTAGCTTCAAGAGCTAAGTAAGCATCGGGGATGAAATGAAGTTCCTTCATTTAAGCAGGAGACAAACTTTAGTACATAGTAAACAAACAGTTGTTTTCAGCTCATACTACTTCAGATCATTACTTACTAAATCAATCTTTCAATTCTTAATTTTGAATGTAGATAGTGAAGAATGCAATTATAGAAATTAATAAAGGAATTTGGTTTAGTTTCTAGATTAGAGCCTTTAGGATGTTAACTGTTAGCAGTTAAGTTACTCTCTTTATCAATGATTTTAAACATTAATTGTCGCAAGAAAAATTTTAAATTTTTATGAAAATTTGAGGTATTACACTTACTTTTAGTTATATCATTTTCCCTAAACCTCTATGGCTTGTGTTAAGATCAACACCTAAGTTCATGTTAGATTCAGTGTATAGCTTTAATGGTAACACAATTTGTAATATTTATGTCAATACACGACCTGGTGGTTCAATGTGGATTTTAAGCTCGGTGATTAACTCTAGCTAAGTCAACAAAAATCTTGTGTCAAAATTAATGCTTAACAAAGATCTTATTATTACCCATGGTATTTGACCAAATTCCAAGGAGTGAACTTCGATGATTTCTTTTTTTATATATTGGGGGAATCAACAACTAGGGTGGGGTTCGTACTCATGTGACATGAGCTCGATCCATCTACTACCACTATACCACTACACCCACCCATACAACCCCCATGCATAGGGACCACACAATACAAAGTTCGAACCCATGACATCACAAGGAGTTCTTTAACAATACACTATATCACCACTTGATCTATACCCTTAGAGATACATAATAGAACTTGGATACAGTCATGTAGAAATAACCCATATTAAATAAATATATTTATGCTCTTCCTTCCATCATGTCTTCTTATAATCTATTATCACAAAAATCTAAGTCCATTGGATGTAGCTTGGGTGGTTGGGAGGAATGATTGGTACCCTCCTAAGTGACATGATGCTCCTGTGAGCCCCTATATAATGCTTGATATGTTGTTGTGGAGCCCCTTTATAATAAATGTGTCACATGATGTAAGATGACCATACCTTGATTCGTGTCTGAATAGGAGGCCCATTTGAAAAAAAATTCAGTTATCACAAAGTATCATTATCAGCATGTATTTCCTAACATCAATTATTTTTAACAGTAAAAGATATATCTTAGTTGTATTATCTATTTGGATTACAATAAACTTTGCATTAAATTTATCTCTTATTTTGTTTTTAATATGACTTTCTTTCTATGTGTATGAATGCATCTAAGAGCTAAATTTAATATTGTCTATTATTATGGATATAGCTCCTATATAATCATTTAAACACTATTTTACCTTTTATCTTTTTAGTTTAACTACAATTATATTTTGAAATTTTTTGCGTTAAATTAGCTTTTAGCAATACTATTGAGTTTATTATCTTCATTTTATTCACAATATCTATGTTTCTTCTACATTATATATTTAAGCAAATCTATAAGAAATTATTGAATTACTTAACAAGTTTATTATTGTTTGAGTACTATAAGATTCAATTCTCACAATGATCATTATGGTTCACCATCATATAATATCTTTATTTAACAAAATACAAATATAAGTTGTATTAAGTATATATTCCAACTAAAATTAAACATGATTAAAAATCTGAAAAAAACAATCTAAAATATGGAAATATTAAAAAATGTTATTATATTATTCAGCTTAATTGAGACCCATTAATATGGAGGAAATTTTACAAAATATAAACACACAAGAATATAAGTTGCATTAAGTATATATTCCAACTAAAATTAAACATGATTAAAAATCTGAAAAAAACAATCTAAAATATGGAAATATTAAAAAATGTTATTATATTATTCAGCTTAATTGAGACCCATTAATATGGAGGAAATTTTACAAAATATAAACACACAAGAATAATTACACTAAAACAATCTCATTAAAATGAGAAAAAAATATATCCATTAAAAAAATTAAAGCAAAATGTTTCTATATGATAAAAATACTTTATATAAAAAACATGAATACCAATTCATTCTTAAATCGTGTCTATCTATTTAGGAAAACAATATCTAACCTAATATTCTAAACTATGTCCCTAACTTAGTATTCTATTTAACCATGTCTTTGTTCATATATTTTTCCAACTCATGTTGGAATCTTTCAAATTATTTGTTTTGTTCCCACATTGTTTGAGGTGGTTTTCTACTCTAAGGTCGATATGACTTTGATTGTTTTTTCAAATTATTGGTTGTGTTCCCACATTGGCTTAGTACTCTAATGTGTATATGGCTTACATGGATTCTCTAAATTAATTATCCAAAAAGTCATTTCTATCATTTCTATTTGTTAACAAGCCAATGGAAAAAGTTGCATGATATGTCACAAATCACCTTGTGGGTTGCATAATCTCTGCATGATATGTCACAAATCATCTTATGGGTTGCATAATCTCTCTAAATTAATTATCCAAAAAGTCATTTCTATTTGTTAACAACCCAATGGAAAAAGCTGCATGATATGTCACAAAAAAGAAGTTGCAATCATCTTATGGGTTGCATAATCTCTCTAAATTAATGATCCAAAAAGTCATTTCTATTTGTTAACAAACCCAATGGAAAAAGTTGCATGATATGTCACAAATCACCTTATGGATTGCATAATCTTTGCATGATAGGTCACAAATCACATTATGGGTTGCATAATCTCTCATGAATTATAGAGACTTGATATCCATCCATAAACCTTTCATTACATGTGAAAATGAAATTTTTATTTAACATTGGGAAGGAGAAATGCCATTGGTGGTCAAAAAGGCAAAAAATATGCATGGGTAATAATGATTTGATGGAAGAATCATATGTCGGCCTTGCTACCCAAGACTCGAAAGTTGAATGATAGTTTTTGTTTTCATGCATTACATACATGGGATAAAGAGTGGACACGAACCATAACAAGGCTGGGCTGGTGTTAGAAGTGACCATAACTCTACATGTTTCCCTAAACATCTTCAATTCATGTTCCGTGCGTACTTGCTCAACTTTTCAGTTTGACAATCAACTTTTATTTGGATGTGAAACCCATGTGATATAATGTAAGAATGCCTATCAAGTACGTATAGTTGAGTAAGTTTATCCAACCATTCAGAGCGACCTAACAACCTTTGGGTACTTTCGATAGCCATAGAGAATAAGAGGCCACTGAGTGTACTTCCCAATAAAAATTAATGGAATTTTAATGAGTAATTATAAAATTATTTCAAATTTAGTTGTATAAATGTATTTTTGATTTAGATAGGTCATTATAAACGTTAATTAGTATAAATATTTAAAATAAATATAATATATGTTTATAATTTTATATTTATATAATAACTTTTAGTAATATAAATATAGTTAAAATATATTTATATTAATTTTTAAAAATAGTCTTAGAAAAATTTTAAAATTGATTACATTTCAATATACTATTTTACAGAATTAAAATTATTTACTAATTTTTTTTTTGTTATTTGTAGCGAATAAATTTATTAGTGTAACTTTAATAAATTAAATAAAAAATAAACCTTATTAAGAAATAAATAAACTATCATCATATTTAGAAAACTAAAAAAATCATTATCATAAAATAAATTAAGAATAAACTTTTTCAAAAAAAAAAAACTCACATATTATATATATATATATATATATATATATATATATAATTTTGTTCTTTTTAAGTTCTTTTAAATAATGCTATAATTATTTTTTTACACTTAATTGATTTCATTAATAATGGAACCAAATCCTTTGAAATAAGTTTTACAATTTGAACATCCCCCTAAAGAAAAAGGTTGACTCTCTTATTTCTAAAAGAAAGTTAAGATACTATAAAGTCACTAATGCTAATCCAAAAGATCAAAACTATCTCCATGTTAACTATATTGAGGAAGAAAATTAATATAGCCAAGATAAGAACAAACCCTCATGAGCTTCATAGTAAAGCAGAGTGTTGGTCAATTCCTACAACTCCATGGGTGGATATGGCTTGCCATCTATGAGAAAATATGAGTGTTGAGGATTAAAGTTACTTTCTCTTAGAGTGCCCTCCATATACCCATATTAGATTGTATTTTCCTATTTTTTGTTAAAAAAACCTCCAAAGTACACCATAATCGTCTTAGTGGATATTAACTACCATCATCATCATCATAAAATAAAATAAGCAAATTAACAATTCAAAGTTAAAAAAACAACTTTTTGGCAAAGGATATATACAAAAATCTCTATGTATGTGGAACAGTTTTAATCTTTTTAATTTGTGATGTGAAGCTAGTTTATTATTAAATATCCAATCAATTTAATATTTTCCTTTTTCACTCGAATTGAATTAACTTTATATTGGATTTTAATACAATAATTGAACCTTGATCCACATGATATCAAAAGATTAAATCAACTTTATATTAAATTTTAATATTGAATTTTAATACATTAATTGAACCATGATCCACATGATATTAAAATAAAGAAAGTAATGTAGTGTATCTTTAGAAGTTTAGAGTGCAATCATATCCTCGATTTCAACCTTCCTATTTCTTATATTATTGTTTGTAATATACAACTATTATATCCATGATTTTTATTGAAGTCTCTTTATCCTACTCAAATCTCTCCACAACTATACCAACATGTTTACACATACCCATCTCAGATGTAGCTACACAAAGGAAAGCCTATCTTTCTCATGTCCCCATGCTAGTATTTCTCAACCTTATGTCATCGCTAGTTGGATTCATATTAAACCCCCATACCGACCATCACAAACATTATCCCAATCCTCTAAATTATTTCAAAACCACACCATTTCCAAGTGTCTCTATCACAATTTTTATAACAATCCAACCTTCATGTTGTTGTAATACCCTAGAATTCCAACCCCTTGTATTCGACTACGTATTATGTGAACACTACAACCTTGTGTTTTTGAGGTACTACGTACTAGGATATATTATTATACTATGCTAATAAAATAAATTTGCTTGGGATGTGTTGGATAACACAATGAATGGAGGGTTATTGTCTCTATAGGGAAAAAAAGAACAAAAATATTAAACAAAATAGAAAATGAATAAGGGTAAAACAAAAAGAAAACAAATCTGAATGCGAAGAGACACCTCTAGAAAATGTAACTCTAAATATACGTCAGCGCCTAAAATATTGACTAATAATGGTAAATGTATCTTCTATAAAAGAGAGGGGGGAAAATGCCAAGAGTTTATTTTCTTGGTTGTTGAATAGTGTGAATGAATACAAAAATGAAAATTCAGATCTAACTCAGAAGAGGAGAAGAAAGAAAAATATGAATGAAGAATAGAAAGCAAGTTAAAGAGAAAGAGCTAAAAATATGAATATATAATTTTCAGATAATGGACAACTAAAGGGGGGAAGAACTATCCACTTGATATCTATGAATATAGGATAAAGGTCCATGTTTATCCATGGTTCAAAAGGTATATATTGCCATAAATTTTGAACATTATAGGTGTAGAGTATCAGTTGGAAGGAGGATTGCTTAGGTATTGTACATCAATATTTCATATTAGATGACAGGGATATTGGTTATGGATTGGAAATATTACTATTTATATTTGTAGGAAGGAGGATTGAATGTGATAAACCATGGACACTGGTAAAATATTTTCTTCGATAACTAGGGTCTCTAGGTTGGATTAGATGTCTGTAAATTAAAAATAATAAAAAGGATGCAAAGAATCTAAGAGCCAATTCCTAGAAAGACTGGGACTCGAGTCGTGGGTGACTATGGGAAACTAAGATTGAATTTTCCTGTACATATATGTGGTTAGGTCGATTGGGGAAGGCCCAAAAATAGTTCCAAATTATCATATGTAATCTTAACATATGAGCACCTACTCCTCACCTTTTATGTTCTGATGCTCTAATGATTTCTGAAATATAATTTCTACTTTTATGAAAATTCATGCATCTTTTATCCAATGGTGGAAGCTAGTTATGGTAAAGTAATGATGAAATATGTGGAAAAGGAAATAACAATTTGGCTTGTCTTAGAGTAAGTTATCAATATGTTAATCACCTACTTGACATGAAAGAAATGTGAATCTTTCTTACTAATCCATTTTAGAATATTTCATGCACCGCTCTAAGCTAAAAATGAAAAGAAATGAACTATTGTATCATATTATATTTGTGCCTAACTACTGTAGTGGGAAACCGTGGGAAACATACTAAAGTACAACTATATTTGATTATTTATGTGCCTAATAATCGCATTGGACAACCAATTCTAGTACAACCATATTTGATTATATTTGTGCCTAACTGTGTAATTGGGAAATATAATCTAGTACAATTGTATCGATTATATTTGTTTCCCTAACAACTGCATTTGGTAGCTGATCTAATAAAAGTGTTAATGCTAATGTTATTATTATCATATTGTGATTCCTAACTTCTGCATTGGGAAACAAAATCTAGTGCATATTTGTTGAGTATATTTTTCCTAACTGTTACATTGGACCACAAAATCTATTGTGTGATGATTGCATAAAGAAAATAATAAAAAACAAAGTACTGCTACAACTAGAAATGGAATCACGATCTAAATCAACTAGCTTGTACACAAATATAAACTAGCAAGGAAATTTATCTCGCATATCTGTGATGTCCCTATTTTGACCCCGTTGCATTAGATGTATATGATGATGTATATGTTGTAAATGATCATGGTGTGGAGCTAAAGGCCAAGGACCCACCATTGATTGGTTATGCTAATGTTTAGATTTGAATTTGTCACCGATGGTATATCGGGGCATGCGGCATATATTATGATGGTCATCATGTAAATATGCATCTACAATTAATTAAATGAACCCTACCAGCTACGATCGCGGCAACTAAATCGAAAGGGGCATGATTTTCACAAGGATAAGGATGTGGGGGGAATTGTTAAACTTTGGCCATGAGAGAAAAACCCATGTGTCTTCTTCCAAACACTCTCATTAAATAATTGCTGGTGGTGGTTGAGGCAGTTAACTGCTTTGGGAGTGGGGTGGCAGGACTGTCAGTCCTCACCCTCACGCACACTCCACCCCACCATTGACTTCACTATGGAGGAAAAACCTTCACGCTCTCTCCAATTCGCGACCTCACAATTTTTGTTGTTCATCTCCACACATTATCTCCATTGTCTAATTCTCTTCACGCACAGGCTCTGGGTGGATTGGGTCTCACGCAGACACTCTCCTTCCTCTCCACGAGTGGCTGAGCACCCACGCACTGCAAATTCGTGTCCTCCTGGTAGCTGTTCACCTTCACGCACTTCCCATTTGGCCGCTCACTGTTTTCATGCACAGGAATTTTCCTGGGTTTTACCCACGCGATTTTATCCTGCAAATTCGCGTCCTCTCCATTGCTGTGCATTCTCACGCAGAGGGATTCCTTCCCGTTTTTGGTCTTCACGCACCGGATTTTGCTAGATTTACCCACGCAGCAATTTTCCTCTGCGGATTGGTGAATAGTGTGGTCGTATCCTGTACTCACAGGACGATTGTGGGTTCTGCATCATTGCTCACGCTCACCCACAGGCTGGGAGACTGTAATTTCTTTCCCCAGCTCGGTCTGTATATGTTGTCTTGGTGATTTCGTTGCCCAGGACGGGCTGTGTTTTCCCACGTTGTTGGTTGTGGTTGTTGTGGTCTTCCTTACATGCTGGGGACTATTGTAAATTCGCCTGAGAGTCATTTTGGCCACGATAGGGCCAATAATGACTCAGAAGTCGTTTTCCTGTTTAGGCTGTGACAGCTGACTTAGTTGCTTGTGTGCAATGGTTGGTCTTCAGACTGTGAGAGGAGCAAGGATGTTGGCTTAGATTTGCTTGATAAACTTGGTGGCTGGAAACCACACAGACAGAGCTAGAGGGCTGGCCTTCTTCTCCATCACCCCTGAATAGCACTGGAAGAGAATGCAGGGCCTGAGGGACTCTGTAGTAGAGAAGGGACGGATTCCTTGTGTTGGGTGTGTTTGGGTGTCTTAGAGGTCAGGCTAGTTCTGGTGTAGGTGTTCTTGGCTCTGTAATGAGCTCACCAGCTTAGCAATCTGCCTTCTACAGCTCCTTGATGGCCTGATAAACCCAACTCTGTTGGCTTGGCTATGCTTGAGTATGCTTACCTATGCGTTAGCCTGCTAGTTCCCTTATTCCTTGGAGAATCATGCCCAGCTCGGGGTTGGCAGCGTTGCTGAGAGATTGAGGAGCACGTTGGCCTATGGTTGGGTGGAACGTTGCAGCAATGTAGCTGGTTGCGGGTCGAATCCTTCATAAGATAAGTGATCTTGCCTATTCTCCCTCTGTAATTATATTTATGTTATTGAATGTGATGGACAATGTTGAATGAATGCTTGTGTGAATGCATGATTAATTCCGCTGTGCAAGAAACATAATTGTAGTTGTGTATGTTGAACAATTGCCTCTGCGCATGATAAACATTCATGTGTGCATGTTTAACTGCAATGCATTTCGTTACCAGCATCTTGTTTCAGCATTTCAACAGATTTTATGATTTCACATGTTCATGGGCTCTTAGCCTCGGTGCTAGTGAAGTTGGGTCGCGTCCTCTATGCCGGTTGGGGCATGGGGACATGACAAAATGGTATCAGAGCTCTGGGTTGCAGCAATGGGCCTCTATGGGCCAAGAAGATGCAATGACAGAGGGTAGAATTACCTTCTCTGTTCAGCAGAGCAGCGGCAAGTTTCAAAAATCACCTAAGTGTTTGAACAGTCGAAAGGATTGGCAGAATTGACTTCCGCTGTAGCGGAAGGTTTAACTTTTTCCCATCCACCGTTGCGGACGGTGAAGCGATTCTGCATCCGACGTGAAAGACCGCTGACAGGCGACGCGGTTGAAGAAAGAAAAATTTTGAAAATTTGTCTAAGTGTTGGGAAATCGGAGGCGGGAGTGATCTTCTGTCCGCCATTGTAGAAGGATTCGCGAAGTGAACTTCCACCAGTCAGAAGGGAAAGTGGTCCGTCAGTCCGCCATTACGGAAGTGAAATCGCTAAAGCTTCCGACCAGAAAGGCCACCGACGCCCAAAGTTGAAATTTCTCCAAGTAAGAGCGGACGTCGGAAGGATTCGAACTTTGGTGAGCCGCCGTAGCGGAAGCCAAAGTCATTTGGCTTCCGATGTCAGAAGTTAGCCGACGCCGAAGTTGAAATTTCTCCGAGTAAGAGCGGACGTCGAAAGAGAAAGTGTTCCGAGAGCCGCCGTTATGGAAGGAAGAATGATTCCGGGAGCCGATTCTGCGAAAGAAAGAATGGAAAGAGGAGCCAATTCTGCTCCGAGAGCCGCCGTTGCAGAAGGAAGAATGATTCTGGGAGCTGATTCTGCGGAAGAAAGAATGGAAAGAGGAGCCGATTCTGCTCCGAGAGCCACCATTGTGGAAGGAAGAATGATTCCGGGAGCCAATTCTGCGGAAGAAAGAATGGAAAGAGGAGCCAATTCAGTAGAAGGAAATGGGGAATGAGATCCAATTTTGTGCAACGGGAAAATTTGAGTTTTCCGTGAGATTTTTCTAGTAGATTTTAAATGTTTTCCAGTGGGATTTTCGACTATTTCTCAGTGAAATTTTAGGGCTGAAAATGAGAAAAGAGGTAGCGATCTTATGCGCAGGATTGCGCAAAAATTAATGTTTTACAAAAAAAAATAAAAAAACGAGGGCGCTGCCCTCGACCCGCCCTTGACCCCTATCGTCCCCCTCAGATAGACGTTCTTTGATGGAGAAAATTCTATGTTTTGGGAAACTCGTAATTTATAATTTTCCAAGAAAAGGTAAGTAATGTTGGTTTATATCAATGTTATGCATCTAACAATTGTGTTACTAACACATTGCAGAGTCATAGTCAACTTCAAGGGAAGTATTTCAGATAGTGCATTTGATAAGCAAGTGGTGGTTCAGTATGAGAACTCATGATGGGTATGATGCTCGGGATTCTTACGAGCGAGCAGAAGATGCCATGGGAGAAAATGTACGTAATAGAAACGATGACATAGAGTCTAATGGAAGGAGATTCCAAGAGACACCATCAGATGTTGCAGCTACTATGAGAAGCTTGATCAAAGCACAGGAAGAGTAGCATCAGTTGAATGCTGCTATGTTGCAAAGTTTGACAGACTTGCGGAGAAAGATAGACTCTGGACGAGGTACAGCGAGACCCAAAGGTAGTAAGAGCAGTACTAGGAGAAGGAGAAGGACTTCTAGTGGATTATCTGATTTTGAAGAATCCAGTGGGGATTCAAGATCTTCTTCGCATAAAAGGAAAAGAAAGAGGCACCATAGGGATCGCTCTCGGGATGAATTTAAGAAAGCTAAACCTCCTACATTTGATGGTGAGGTAAAGACTGGACAAGAAGCTGAAGCTTGGCTGCTTGGGATAAAGAAATACTTTCAAGTGCATGACTATTCAGGCAACATGAAGGTAAGAGTTGCCATATTCAATCTGAATGGAAGAGCATCCATTTGGTGGGAACACTTCAAGAAAGTGAAGAAGATCAGTGAAAGGAGGCTTAAGTGGAAACATTTCAAGAAGTATTTTAAGCAGAAATACCTATTTGACAGGTATTATGATGACAAGATTAAGGAGTTCCATGAGTTGAGATTGGGACAGAAGACCATGGAAGAGTATGAAAATAAGTTTTTAGAGCTGTTGAGGTATTTCTGGTATATCAGAGATGAAAAAGTGAAGATCCAGCGTTTTTTGAGTGGGTTACCTCAGTCTTACAAAGATAGAATTGAGTTTTATGAACCTCGAACCCTTGAAGAAGCGACAAGGAAGGCTAAGTATTGCTATGAGCAAATTAAGGGTAAACCTAATTACCATAAGGCATGGAAGGACAAGAAGAATGAGAATTTTGACCAAAGAAAGAAAGGTTTCAAACCTTCTAATTTCAGGAATCAGCAGAAGCAGCCATCCCAAGCTGCGAGCAAACCAGTTGGAGTGACAGGAGAAAAGCCTAAGGATCCACAACAGAATAGAGGGCCACTTCAATGTTGGAAATGTGGTGGACCCCACATGCATAGGAATTGTCCACTCGAGAATGAGAGTGCAAGGCCAGATTATAACCTTCAAGAAGCAGAAACAGTGGGTCAAGTAGCAAGGGAAATCCCTAGGATTTATGCAGCACTGGAGGACCGCCAAGCAGATCACCAGTCAACTGTGGTTGAAGTAGCAGGTAAGATTGTGGAGCAATCTGTTTCTATTTTGATTGACTCTGGTTCTACTCACAGTTACATTACTCCTAGAGTAGTGGATATGTGTGCTTTTAAGAAAGTAAAGCATAGGAAGTCTTGGTTAGTTCAGCTAGCCACTGGAACTAAGAGAAAGGTTAGTGAAGTGGTAGAGAAGTGTCCATTAGTCATGAATGGATTGGCCACTTGTGTAGATCTGAATGTTCTACCGCTTGGTTCCGATGATGTTCTCATTGGAATGGATTGGTTAGAAGCTCACAGGGTAAAGCTTGATTGTTACAATAAGACTTTTGAATGCATGAATGAAGAAGGGAACCTAGTAGTTGTGAAAGGTATTCCAAAGGTAATTTCAGTGTGACAGGTTTCCACAATGCAATTAAAGAAGTTCTGTAGGAAGGGTTTCCAGTTGTATGCAGCCCATGTTTTGGAGGAAACGAGAGAGGAAAATCCGAAGTTGGAGGACTATCAGGTGTTACAGGAATTCAGGGATGTGTTTCCTGATGAGATTCCAGGGCTTCCTCCAAAGAGGGACATTGACTTCACAATTGAACTTGTGCCAGGAGCAGCACCAGTGTCCAAGGAACCCTATAGAATGAGTACACTGGAGATGAAACTGCAAGAGTTGTTGGAAAGGAAGTACATTCGCCCGAGTGTGTCTCCTTGGGGAGCACCGGTTCTGTTTGTAAAGAAGAAATATGGTACGCTCAGGTTATGTATTGATTACAGATAGTTGAACAAGGTTACTGTGAAGAATAAATATTATTTGCCTAGGATTGATGACCTCTTTGATCAAATGTGAGGAGCAAAGGTGTTTTCCAAGATTGACTTGAGGTCTGGTTACCATCAAGTAAGGATCAAGGATGAAGACATTCATAAGACAGCCTTCAGGACAAGGTATGGGCACTATGAGTTTGTAGTGGTACCATTTGGCCTCACCAATGCACCAGCTACATTTATGTGCCTTATGAATAGTGTCTTCAGCAAGTATTTGGAGAAGTTTGTTCTTGTTTTCCTTGATGACATTCTTGTTTATTCTAAGAATGAGGAAGAGCATGAAGAGCATTTGAGACTGACATTGAGTTTGCTTAGGGAGCATCAGTTGTATGAAAAACTGAGCAAGTGTGACTTCTATAGAGATAGAATTCAGTACTTGGGTCACATTATTTCAGAAGAGGGTATATCTGTGGACCCTGAAAAGATTGAAGCCATTATGAATTGGCCTACTCCAAGAATT